>JAQQAE010009875.1:0-14368 GCA_029823295.1 Pseudamia nigra
CAGAGGGAGGAAGCACAAAACTACAGGGAAGATACAGGTTAGTATCACAGTATTGCAAGATAGAAAATAAGACAATGGGAGGTGACTGGAGAGGTGAGAGATGGAATACAGTGATTTGCAAATCCCTTTCAACCTGAATTCAAGTGAGAACACTACACAGACAAGATATTTAATGTTCAAACTGATGCACTCTTGTTTTTTTGAAAAAATTCAAAAAAATCATTTCAAATTTGATGCCTGCAACACATTCCAGATAAACTGGGACAGGGGCAACAAAAGACTGGGAAACTTGAGGAATGCTCAAAAATCACCTGTTTGGAACATTCCATAGCTCATCAGGTTAATTGGAAACAACGGAGGGTCAGGATTGGGTATAAAAGGAGCATCCCCAAAAAGGAACAGCAAGGATGGGGCGAGAAAATAGTTCAACAGTTAAAGAATGTTTCTCATTGTACAATTGCAAGGAATTTATGGATTTCTACAGCTACAGGCCATTATATGATCAAAAGATTTAGAGAATCTGAAGAAATTTCTGCAAGTATGTGGCAATGCCGAAAACCATCACTGAGTGCCTGTGACCTTTGATCCCTCAGGCAGTACTGCATAAAAAACCAACACCGTTCTGCAAAGGATGTTGGCAGGGACACTTCAAAAACCCATTGTTAGTTCATGAATTCATCTGCAGGTGCAAGTTAAAGCTCTACCATTCAAAGTGAAAGTCATACATATACTGTATCAAGAAGGCCCAGAAACGGTGCCGGTTTCTCTGGGTCTGAGCTCATCTGAGATGAACTGACGCAAAGTGGAACAGTGTGCTGTGGTCTGACGAGTCCATATTTGCAATGTTTTTGGAAATCATTTGGCAATAAGTAACGCAAACAATAAGAACCACTTGACATGTACAGCTGGTTTAAGTGAGATAGATCTCATATTTTCTGACCCAAACAGTTTAAAAGATTGTAAGTTCATAGGGAGGTGGCACTTAATATTTGACACTTGTTTCTGGAGAAGCTTAAATGTTTGTTTTTATATCTCCTGTATATTCTGGCTCTATCATATGCATGTGTATGGTCATCATAGTCTGGTAACACCACAAACCCATGAGGGCCTAAAACCTTTGCACTGTGACTCAGCAAAGATGAATTAAAATGAATAAATGATGCACCAAACTGTCATTATTTATGTAAAGCAGATTTTAGAATTTTTTTTAGAGTTGCTAATTATTTCAATTTAAACTGAAATCTACACCTAGGTGAGACGAGATCAAATTTAAAGTGAAGATCAAAAAACTTTGAGTTATATATACGTAATATACGGTGGTACTCCAGCTAACAAACGCTTCTGGTAAAAAAAAAAAACTACAAGTAACAAAGAAAAAATCCGCCAAAATTTTCTTCCGGCTAATTGGAAAAATTCGGGTAATGCAAGAGATGAACCCGTAAGTAAACTATCGCATGGATGTAAACAGTCAACACAATAACATGTGAAAGCTCCCACAGGATGTAATAGGCCGAATGCTAACCATGAGTAGCACAATGTCTCTGCTACAGAACTGCTCCCTAACAGTGCTGTGGCCTGACACAACGCTGGACCCGGCAGCTCCGGATCCAGCGTTGTGGTGTTTGCTCCAGCTGTGTTGTTAGCTGGCTCCAGAGCTGCCGTTGTTGTGAGCTAAAAACACTGTTGAGCCAGCTAACAACACAGCCACAACTAACACCACAATGCGAGACCTGGAGCTGCCATTGTGAGCTAACAACACTCCAGAGCTGGCTAGCAACACAGCCGGAGCTGTGTAGCTAATAACAGTAGCCGTAAACACACTGGAGCTGTGCTTACAACCGGCAGCTCCCGTACCTGGAGCTGTGTTTACAGCTATGGACGTGTGCCGGACGTTGTACCAGTCATAGACCCAGTGTCCACTGACACAGGCTGCAGGAAGACATTCATCACTGCCAAGTCATAAGCCAAGGGAAGAATATATTCTAAATCATTTTTAGAACTAATTTCATGCATTCTGTTTCAGATGATTAACATAATTTTGATTATGTTTGATTTATTGATTTTACATGTACAGTATGCCTGCATACCTGTATATCAGTATACCTGTACATGTACAGTATACCTACATGTATGGAAAAAACAGTACCAGCTAACGAGTGGTTCACCCAATGAACATGACACTGGAGTGGATTCAATTCGTTAGCCGGAGTACCACTGTACATACATTGAATCCTGATACACTGTATAGGAAGGCCAAAATTAGTTCAGAATTGTCTGCATGCATAAACATCAGATTTTATGCTATTTTAAACATGCAAAATATGCAGCATATAATGTGCTCATCTGCCAACGTGCAAAATGTTACTTGGATTTACACAGAATATAACTTTTACTTACAGCATATGAGGAGAACGTCCGCTTTCAAAACTTTAATCATTTAAAATAGTTTCATTCACACGCACAGCAGCACAAACATGCCATGTAGTTCCTCCTATGCTGTCATCACAAAAAACATCACTCCCCCTTCTAGAGTATGATTCATTGCCTTTTCTCATCTACAACGGGCTTATGTCATGTCTGCAGCAGTACATTTGTACTTGTGTGATGAGAAAAGGGAGAGGTGGCTCAGGGCTGTAGCGTGAGTCCAGAGCTGTGTTTTGCTGATGCTATCTTGACAGCAGTAAACAATTCTTACTCAGAACAGACTGGCTGAGACAAGGACGGACTGAACACTGTGACACACTGATTGTAAAACCTGCTACATCCCCGACTAAACCTGGCACATGCACATGCTTTCTATCAGCCGCATACCAGCCTTAGCCATAATGCACTTGTTTTTTTCTCACGATTGTCTTTTTCATCTGCACTTCATCCTCGTTTTCTCTTGCTTTTTTGTTGCGTTCATATTTTTATGCACTTATGGATCTCGTTTCTGCTACTGATGCTATCGCTCCTATCACATTCCCTCTATTTCTTGTCTTTCTCCTTTTTGTGTTTGTTACAGCTCACCGCTACTCCATCACACGCACTCCCACCATGTCTCTGACACTGCTATCTTTTCCTTTATTTTATCCACTATGGACTAAAACTGCAAGCTAAAATGCAGAGTAAACATACATAGTCAAGTAAAAGCACTGTTATTTTATAAGTGTGAAGTAGTAAGTAATGTAGAATTTATTACAGCCTAATATGTTGTGTTTGAATCGGTTATTTATCCTGCAGGTAATAACAATATAAAGGTCATATTAATTATCATCATATAAAGGTGAAGTTGACTAGCTCTCAGCTGATCATTTCTCAAGGTGCCTTGTAAATGAGTAGACAGGCGACCTGCCAGTCAACGCAGCTGACAACCTCGTAGGTGCATGAGCTCACACGCTTGCTCACAAAGTTGAAACCAGTCGTAGTGGTAGCTACTAGGGATCTAGCAGCTGTAGCTTATCTAACCACAGGATGACTGGAGAGAGAGCCTGCATTTCAGATTCCTTCAATATCTGGTACAGGTAAGAAAAGAACAGACATTGCTTGACAACTGTGAGGTTGGAAGCCATGGCAGGTCAGCTGTTTAATCATTTATATCAGTCTGCCATGAACAATTGCTACAAGCAAGTTTGCCAACATTGTAGACTGCACCTAAATGTCACATTCACAACCAGACAAATGCAAAAACACATGATGTTAAAATCTCTTTACATCAGGGGTGGGCAAATCCAGGCCTCGAGGGCCGGTGTCCTGCAGGTTTTCCAACTGCCTCTGCCCCGCCCACTTGGCAAACGTACAGGATGCAGGCCCTCGAGGCCTGGATTTGCCCACCCCTGCTTTACCTCAATGCTTATTGGCTTATTGCAAGTGTGTGTATTTTCCGTCTAACATTCTTGAGTATATTTCTGTTTGTGTTAATTTACTTGATCATTTTGTTTTCTTAATTTTCTTTATTATTTTGTTTGTTTATATTCATTTTGCTGGTTATTTTGTTCAGTTGCACTTATTGTTTTAATGTCATAATTTCCAATAGTACTTTTCCCTTGTTGATTTGCTTGATTATTTTGCTAATGTTGTTAGTTTATTTTGTTCTTTTGTTGTTCATTTATTAGATTATTTATCGCTAATTTTTGTTCATTTTGTTGATTTGTACTGTTTACGGCTGATACTGTATAAGCTCACAGTTGTTTGTCACCATTTGGAGACAAAAGCAGCGTGAAAATGCTTCCTTCTCACTGAGGTGTGGCCAAATGTCACTGAGTAAGAGTAAACAGTATTCTGTGAGACAATTATTCCCAGAAGTACATTTGTATGAAAGTATATGTAAAAGAGCAAATGTACTTGAGTATTACTCATCTCTGCTCAAATGCACTCACTTTTGAATCTCTGCTGCATAGGTTTGTGTTTGTTTTGTGCATCAATTTCATTTCAAGACTGGTGTGTGCTCTGTAACCTGTCAAAGCCTCACCATGCACTCCACAGCAATCTCATGACTGACTGTATCTACGGGACAAATGTGATCCGTTTGGTCGAGTTTATCTAGAAAACAAGAACCAAAATTTGCTATAGGAATAATTATTTTTTGTTGTGTATAAGTTTTGTTTTTTTTTGTCAGGATGATCCCTTGAACAGTGAAAAGGCACCTCCTTCCTTCTATTAGCAACACTTCTGGCATGCATTTCACAGTAGTGAAGTCTGTTTGCAGGCAGTTTAGCCAACAACATGTCTGCACAGGTCTACCATCTGAATTTAATCAGTGATTCCGATACAATTAATGTTTCCTCCCCAGACATTTCTAATGAGTAATTTATGTAAATGTCCTCTTCAACCTACAGTCTGTGTATGCAGGACCATCTGTAATGTGTTGTGCACTTGCTGATTGACAGATGTTGAATAATGTCTTGGAGCAAATTAGAATACGTTAGCAGGTTTCTGCAGAGTAATGACATTCCTCTGAGTGTCTGTTTTTCCACCAGTGTCATGCACTTCCATACACAATAGGTCAGAGGGTTGGTTTACTGTAGGCCTCAGCTTTTCCCATTTCCTATCCTTTCAAGATAGAAAAGTGAGCTACAAAACACCGGAGAACAGGAGGCCAAAAAAAGGAGAAAAAGGACAGAGATGAAAATAAATCAAGATTTGAAGACATAAAATGTGGATTTGTTTGAGGAAAAAGAGGTGGAAAATCTTATTTGAGCATGGGAAAACAATGGCTGCAGTGTAGAGGATATATTAGAGGTGCAAGCTGAACCAGTATTACATTTTTTTACACAACAGTAGTTCCAGACTGGGACCACTTTCAGTAATCATAACATGTGGAAATGAATAGAAAAATACTGTGATCCACATAGGGCTAAGCAACAAAGAACAAGCGATGAAGGAGGAGAAGATCATGTGATGCGCCTGGTAAAATGATAAAAGGAGGGAGTGTGGGAGAAAGCGGGGGCATGAGAACAGAAGAAAGGGGTGTATAGGAGGGTGTGTGTATGGTTGTTCTGCTTGCGGATGTTGTAGATGGTAATGTTATACCTCCTCTGTGTTTTGACATTTGAAGACTAATGGAATAGTCTTCAAAAAGCCAGACAATTATTAGTCTTTCAAGCCATCAATAAAGGGCTCAGAGACAATACTTTCCCATGATGACACTGGTGCCTTTTTATCTGATATAGCCAAAATGCACAAGTTTTTACCACAAAAATCTTTTTATTGGTTATTTTATACATTGTTGCACCACTGGATACTGTTGTTGAGCAAAGATATGAAGAGCCTGTAACAGCATGAGAAGACTTTTTCAGTGTCTGGTCCAAATAAGAGACAGCAAGACAGATAGACATAAATTTGTACCTTAGAGGAAATGCTGTCTGCATAATTTGGATGAGTGAGCAGTGGGTGGATAACTATGGAAAAAAAGGGAAAGAGATGCCTGGAAATCTGTGGGATGGGAATGAGAAAAACATTTCCAACCATCCCAATCATTAACAGTGTGTTTTGCTGCAAGTGTGACCCTGGCTGACCCTGAGGAGGATCAGGTAATACTCGTTATTGAGCAGAAAACATGTGCATAAAGTGAATACATGTTGAACTCATGCTTGATTTTGTTTGTGTTTGATTTTACTGGGTATCACAGAGACTCAATTCTGCAGATGAAGTCCTGCACATTCAGTATAACCCACAGAATTACAAAATTACAACACATCATTGCCAAGGAAAGATAAGTTTCAGTTTGGTTTTTCTCTTTCTAAGGCTTTCTCTCATTCTCTCCCTCCTCATAACCACTCATTCATCCTAATGTGCAACCTGTTTGCCAAAGCTTGGTCTGTAGTTGACGTATTGGAATCTACAGTATCAGTACAAAGAGGGCAGGAGTTCCAAATTATTCAACAATAGCACATCAGAAAGCAGCAGGAATAGTTTATTTCTTCACATTTCATATTTTTATGTCTTATGAGAATAACAGAGGTTTAAGAAATGTCTTTGCAGCTGTTGGTATCTGATAGCATTGTCGTCTTTACCTCTTTCTGCACACAAAGATACCTTTTGTGCTCCTCCTTAAATGCCTGCAACATCTTGACACTTTTCATAACCCTGGCTGCTACAATCTTTTTGTCAAGAGTGATATCGCTCTTTTAGAGTTGATAATGTTTTGCACTCTGCTGCCATCTCCCTGATATGGTTGCTGTGGATGTTGCTTGATGACGTCTCTGTGGTGGCCATGTTTAAGAGATAAAGCAGATACTGTAGGTATCTTGTTTGTATTGTCTGTGGATTTTGTGAGAGAGTGTGAGGTCACCGTTGTCTTATTTTGGGGTCACATTACAGTGACCAGGAGCTGTTTGTAATATTAAACTTTTTTCCTGGGAATCTGTGCTGCAACTTGAAGTTAAAATCTGGAATCCAAAGGTCTATCATCAGATTTACTTCGATTTACTTCAATCAGATTAACTTAGGCCCCACAGTTTCTGATCTCTTTCTGTGTGACCTTTTCTTCCCTTCCACTGTTTTCACATCTCTGCCCCCTTCTTCCAAACACAGGAAACCTGTGCTGGAAAGCCAGCTTGTGTGTCATTCCACTTTAAAGTGAGAGTATCAAGCAAAAATAAATATGGGATAGAGAAAGTAGCAGCAGAACAAAGTGAAACAAAATTGGCAGCATAACCGGGTTCTGGCTGATGTCCATGCTGACAGAGATGCTTAGGCACAGGCTGGGAGGATGCTAGCATTTCAAAAAAGCCGCTTCTGATGTTATCATGTTATCGCTATGCTATTAGACAGGCTGGGATGTGACTGTTGCTTTGATAACACAGAACAAAGCAGCCCTCCTGTATGCCCTGTTCCTGAGTCTTCATTTGTTAAGTCAGATCACACTGTGTTTAAGTCTCCATTCATCCCCTATAGCAGCTGGTAGTCATCTAGTACATGCAATGTTTACTTTGTGACAACCCTCTAATAATCTTGAATATGTCTGATTTTATAGACCAGACAATAATACCCACTTCAAAAGATAGGATGCAAATCTAAGTGTGTAGCTGGACGCCTTGCTTAGCTCACCTGGCAGAGTGCACATACATGGCTCAGGACTAATTGCAGAGGCCCAGCTTCAAATCTGATCCGCATGTCACTCTGCACTCTCTCCTCTCATCCTTCCTGTCTTTCTACGCAGTGTCTATCCAATAAAGGCAAAAATGCCCAAAAATAAATCTTTAAAAAAGTGTGCGCCATTCATTTGCAAATTTTTGCACAGCAGTACAAAATTTTGGAAAAGAGGACAGCTTGGTATGCCAATTTTGCAACAGAAGCCTGAGGACGGTACCTTTAGCAAATATATACGCGAGTGTGGCATTTCATTCTGTATTTCTGTTGATCTGTGATGTGGTCTTCCTAAATTTTGCAGGACATTCATACAAGGCTCTTTGTAAACCATGAGTACAGATGACTTGTGCACTTTCCCCACTATGTGATATACGTACTACCACTATTTTGGAGCTACAACCAAAGATATTTTCATTTGTTTTTCAAGTTGGTCAACTGGCGTCATCCGAGCAGCGTAAGATCGCACAGTGTACTGTATACCCAGCATTACTGTTTTACATGTGGTTTTGTGTACTCTTTGATTTACCTCCAAGGCAAAGCTTTCTGTACACCATTTGCTTATCTCTCACCTGAGTAATCAAGCAAAGATGACAGAATTATTTTGTCTGAGACACCAGTTATTCACTAAGCTTGGTAAGTGTGTGCCTTCATTGCCAACATACAGAGGGGAACCATCAAATGATCAAAAGGCATGAAGCCAGATAATAACAATGTTTTAAAACCATCACAAGTGATGTATTGTAGGATTGTAGGATACAGGCTGTCAAATTTCAGAGCCGATTACATAAAGATATACATTGCTCCTTTAATCACACATCAAAGACTCATCACTTTTTCTGAGGACAAGCTGGCCCGTCCCATCTTGTACACTTCAAAGAAACTCTCACAAAAAAAATCTCACATACACTGTCACATAAGTACCACTCACTTTGTCTCTACTCATAAACCCACACAAGCAATTTAAGTGGCTCATATCAACAGAGCAAATATCTCTCATTGCGTAAACTGATATCAGTAAGAATGGCTTTAACAACAAACATAGGTGGGCAAGCATCAAGATGAAAGCCTGAGATTTTCCAACAAGTCTTAACGTCTTTGTTCTAGAAAGATCCTGAGTGGAGATTCATTTGTTGGAATGTGGGGGAAAATCACAGCCTGCATATTAAGCAGGCTGGCAAGGGGAAAGTACGATACAGAGGATAGATATGTTTAGGTGGCGGGGGGCGTTAAACATTCCTATAAAGTTGCTGTGGGGACAGGCGAGGCTGTGTTCCATGACCGTGTCCACATGTTGACAGCTTTACGCCTGTGGTCCTGTACTTTAACTGCTGCCTTGGATAAACCCGAAAGCCAACGAATCTCACCACTTGCTATATAAACTGAAACCTACAAAAAATCTGGCCAAGACTAAAGCGCAAAGCTCACTTTTGAATGATTTAGGAAGAGATGAATACTGCAGATGAGAATTTTGTTTGGATAACATCAATAAATAGCATCTGTGTTAAAATCTTTGCTCTCAACAGGTGCTCTGTTTAAATCCAGAGAATATCCTCAGAGAGCAGCGAGCAGACCTCAGATGGTCACGCTGGTTAAATTTGGTGACCTACGAACTGTCCTCCTCACCCCTGTGAAAAAGTATGCAGCTTGTCTTTCCTCCGTCCACCTCTAAGGTCTTCATCACAGAAGAGGAAACACTGTTGGTGTGGTGTTCACAAAGAAATGTTGCATGGGTTTTATGAGGTTAAAGGGTAAGATCATTAAATTATTCATTTTAGTGAGTACAAATACTGGTAGTTGACTTTACTGTAAGTCAGGTCTACTTAAAGTAAAACCCTGAGATGCATCATGAGATTATTGTTACCTCTGCCAAGGATAAAAATATAATTGTTTTTATCAGTATCACTTTTTTTTATCTGTTTGTTTGTTTACAACATGACTCCAAAAATTTATGAATGGATTTTGGTGAAATTTTCATTATAGGTCAGATATGGTATAGACCAATTGATTAGACTCTATGAGTGACCTGGATCATTGCCTGGATCCACAAGGTTTTTAAAGGATTCTTCACCCTGGTGAGAGGGCCAAATTCAACATTTGTCCTTGTAACGCGACAAATAACATCCAGAAAACTTAGCCAAGAAACATATGATAATACCATCATATCATTCTATCAAGTTTGATCCACTTATAGGCAATATTTTTATTTATTTATTGGGACACTGCATATTAACGAACATTTACATATACAGTAAATATACCAGATCGTAGCCAAAGCTCATTTTCATCTGCAGTCCGCTAGGCAGGTTGATGTTTAAAAAAACAAAAACATAAAAAAAAAACTGTACAAAGATTATCCCCACACCCACCCTCCCACCCACCTACACATGCAATACAGACACACGCTCTAAATAATAAAGTACACTGCCTGGCCAAATAGTCACACACAATATTTCTTTGGACCGCCTTTAGCTTTGATTACATTCACAGTGGCATTGTTTTGATAGGCTTCTCCAATGTTACAACATTTACTTTTGTCCAAAGTTGCATTATTTTTTGCCAAGATCTTGAATTGATGATATAGAGTCAGACCACTGTTCAGAGTCTTCTTCAGCACATCCCGAAAATTCTCAGTGGGGTCTGGACTCTGTAGAGGCCAATCTATGTGTGAAAATGATGTCCCATGTGCCTTGAACCGATCATTCACAATTTGAGCCCCATGAATCCTGGCATTGTCATCTTAGAACATGCCCGTGTCATCAGCGAAGAAAATGTCCATTGACGGAATAACCTGGTCATTCAGTACGTATATTCATATAGTCAGCTGACCTCATTCTTTGGACACATAACGTTGCTGAACCTAGACCTGACCAACTGCAGCAACCCCACATCAAGCATGTTTCACACTAGGCATGATGGGTGATCACTTCATTTTAATAATGCGTTGGATAGTTTTTACCCCAATTTTAGTAGTTTCGGCAATCTCTTCAGATGTTTTCTTTGATTGATGCATGACAATATTTTGACCCTTTTGAAACAGATCAACATCTTTAACACTAGCACAGGATCTGTCTTTCAACATGGTTGTTTAAGAAATGAGAAGCTACTCACGGCATCAGTTATGGTTAAATGACTGGCTGCCAGCTGAAACATGCAGTATTTATCCAATGGGAGGCTCTTACCTATTTGTTTAGTTTTAGGCCATTGTATCTACACTAAACATTCTTAAACACAAATGCATCTGCAAATTGGACATTACCAATCCATATTGCACATAGCAAGTGAAATATTGTCACAGGTGTACTTTATATGGAACCAAATTTTCAGATGCCCCTTGAAAGCTGTAAAATTGGAGGATTCTTTCACTGAAAGTGGTAAACTGTTCCACAGGATGCTGAACAATAGTGCATTCTGACTAACATTGATACAACAAAAGTGAGCCTCACTGTATTTATTTAATGTATCAAGAATTAAATCATATTATGTACGTCTTTTTGCCAGTTTAAGATTGTATATGACAGACCAAGTCAGACGTTTGTATCTTCAATTTATTGTGTTGTGGGTAAGTGTTTACACTAACAGCACCAGAATATGACTTTGTCTGGCAATGCTTGGTGAATCATGACTATGTCAATAAGCTAGCAGTAAACATTAGCTTACCCATAAAATTCATGACATACTACAATCCTATAGTTCTGTTGCCATTGGTCACATCTTGTTTTTAGCTCCAGTATGTCATCCATGAAGTGACAACCCAATTGGCCCGAAAACAGCCATTTGGAAACCAATGGGTGGCATCACTGTCACTTTGTCCACTAATATATACAGTCTGTGGTTGTGTTTTATTCAAATGATACAGTGTCTACATGTGTTATCCCTGTCCATTCATTGTATCTTACTGACTGAAATATTTTTGGTCCTTTTGGGTGATGCTGCTTTTTAATTCCAGGCATTCATATATGATGCAAGCCATGTGACATATAACAGCAACAACACACCTGTTTTTCCTGTGGATTATGATAAGATTACAGTTTCATATCCTGTTCATAGGTCAGCTATCCCAAGCACTTCTACAGTGCTGTTATGATGATTGTATTATGATAGAGTCTGCCATGTGTGTAAGATGAGACAGACAAAACTGTCACACTCAGTAAATACACTGAAGCACATTCAGGGAGGCCAACTCTCAAAACAGATCAGACCAGCTTTTTATAGTGAAAATTTCACAACATGTGTGGCATTTACTGATTCATACACAGTCCTTAAGCAACCTCTCCACACCTCTCCTACTGTCAGTGACCACATCTCTGTTCACTCTCATCCCACTTACACAGCATCACGGTGAGGCCATCCCACCCCTCAACTGTGATGACAGCAATAAGTGTTTCTCAGTGTTTCCTTGAGTGCGACTCCCTGTTTGCCTTCAACTTGTTGATATCTAGCAATAGTGTTGGTATTTTGACCCAATTGGTGTTAATATTATACCTATGAAACTGTCTCTTTTCGACTCAATCATGGTCATGAGGTAAATGTTGAAAAGTAAGCATGCACAAACCAAAAACAAATATATAAAGTACACAGTCTGTGTTTTACGTAGGCCCATCTGATGAACTAATATACAGTTGGGGTACATGAGTAGGCTACTTTTAGGCTGTGGCAAAAACATTATCTTGCTCCCCCAATATGGCATTGATGATATTTAGTGGATCGTTAACACTGTGGTCTGTGATGGGTGTATACTTCATGTGCCAGAATTAGTTGAAAGGAGGCAAACAAATTGTGTTTCAGGCTTGGTTTCAACACTGTGTCATTTCCCCCTCCCTCTTCTTTCCCCTGCAGCTCTTTCAGTGGAGATTCTCAAAGCACTACACAGTGAGTGTGTTTCAAAAGCAGCAGTCAGATGGGTCTCTTTATATGAAAGAGGACGATCCAGTCTTTCCGTAATGGATGGGGGTTTTTTTCAAAGAGTTCTTCTCAGAATATCCAGCCATGACTTTCCTCTTCACCCTCTGACAATGGTATATTCTGTCTATATTGACCAGAAATGGTTCATGCCTCTTCAGTCAGATGAATGGCAACTTAAGTGGTTGAATCTTTTCACCATAACAAGCCATAACTATTGAAGATAAAAGGGCTACTTAACAGTAGAACAATATGTGACATTCAACTTATTTTGCTTTGAAATTTACAATTATCTCTATAAACTTTTATTTGAGAATAACATCTACTAATATCGTTCAACAAACACATTGGCATAGAACTTATTTTTTTATCTTGAGTTTCCAAAATATTGCATATTTTTGGTTGCTTGCTTGACTGGATTCAATGCAAGGAAGATTTTTTTTAGTTATTTATACTTGTACTTATACTTGTAAAGAGGACTTGTGCCAGACAGGAATGTCCTCCTCAAGGGCATCTACTGGACAATGCTTAGCATTCCATGATGGGTGTTAAAATCTGCTGGAGAACTGCCAAAAGCAGAAAGAAACAGGTAGAGAGAAAGAGAGAGAAAGCAATAAATGCCTGCAACTAAACTTCTGTACAGCCTTGTCTCTTATCTTTGTTTTATTCACAGTCAAGTGAGGAAGAAGATAGTAAACAGAGGTCAATTCCTAAATAATGTAAAAGATAAAATGATAAATGTGAAAAGGAGAAAAGAAGTCAACAGTCAGTGAATTCAGCAGAGGAGACAGTACAGTGGAGGGAAGAAATGAGAAGAGAGAATATCTGATTGGCTGCAGAGAAACACTAAGAGGAGGTGAGAAAAACAGAAGATGGAGAAGTTTTTTCACACTTCTGCTTAACATGATACTTTTCTTTCAGTGTGACCCATTAGTCCAGTGTGAGCGTGTATATACAAAGCAGTGCACACAAAGCTGCCCTCACTTCCCATTTCACTTTTATTACATCACTGCAAATGCTCCAGCTTCTCTGTTTTAACCGTCGTCTGTCTCTTCGCCTTCTCATTTTGACTACAAACAAAACATTTGTTTTTGTTTTTATTTGGTGAAATCCATGGCAACTGGCAGCTATTCTGAGAGTCATCGCCTTGATATCAGACATAACATCCCAGCACTCAGGAATGGAATCTGAGTAAATGAGAAGCTTTCAGCGCCTTTTTGTCACTGCTCAAACAGAAACTCTACAGTGCCACAGGAGAGTACAGTGATGGCCCAGGTGTGAGAGTTACTGTAAGGTGATGTTGGATATGTTGTTGAGCTGAGATATTCTTGGTGAATTGTGAACAATTGCCACAGGTATTTCATTCTTAAACTATATGCATTTGACACACCTGTTTCATGTTTCATGTGCACATGTGCAACAACAATCTCCTTGACTGAGTCATGGGTTAAATGTGGAAGTGTCCCAAAGTGTAGTACCTTCAGTGCCCACCAGGGTCTGGCTCCAAAACTACGTAAGCGATTGGATTATGTTGTAATCCAACCGCTTGGCCGCTGCGGAATCGATCGTCCAGCTCCAAGAAGCTTTTTTTTTTCCCATATAGATACAACGTTTTATTTGGACCCTTTAATATGTAATGTGATGGTCAATCTTTAACTTTTTGCTTCTTTATTAAGATATTACAGCAAATAATCCGACAAATGACTGCCGTGGTGGGGTTTGATTGACATGTCGCTATTGCAGCAGCTTGCTATAGCGAAGTCGGACTGATTCAGAGCTTCGTATCTTCTATTTATTCAATATGGGCATAGTTATACATAAGATACACTCGACTGCAGCTGTGGGTGAGTGTTTACACTAACAACACTGTGATATGACTTTGTTTGACACTGCGTGG
>JAQQAE010009876.1:0-14367 GCA_029823295.1 Pseudamia nigra
TTCCCCAAAACTATAATGTTGAACAATCTTTGTTTTCAGGTCATTTGAGAGTTGTTTTGTTGCCACATTTCAGAGGAGAGTCAAAGAGAACAACAACTTGAAGTTGGCTGCCTTAAATACATTTATCTCATGATTTTATGCACCTGTCTATGAAGTTCAAGGCTTAATAAGTTCCCCAAACCATTTTTGTGTTCCAACTAATCAAATCAACAATTGACAAGGGTGCCCAAATTTATGCATCTGTCGAATTTTGTTTTGATGCATATTGCACATTTTGCTCATCCAATAAACCTTATTTCACTGCTGAGATATTACTGTGTCCATCAGTTATTTGATACGTCAAAATGAAATTGCTGATCCAAACGCCTACTGATTTATAAATGAAAATAATAGAAATTGTCAGGGATGCCCAAACTTTTTCATACAACTGTAGAAAACCATAATGTAACAAACTCTTCTACTCTGTTTTCTTTAGAAACAAACATGTTTAATTTAAACAGAGTGTCCTCCCTGTATAAAATGCTAAACTAATATTGATTGGAAAACATATGTTTGTGTAAATACCCCAAAATAATTTCATTTAGTACTTTTAAAGCTTTGTTAAGATTTGTGCAGATTATATTTTGGAGTCTATCTTGTGTTGACAGATGGTCAATTGTAATAGTTATGATTTTCAAAATACTGCTGTTGTTTGGTCCTGAAATGCAGTTTTAAGACATTTTCAGGTGAGAATAGTTTCATAACCTTCAGATCTGTACTTGATTAATCACAATAGAACCTATTTGAAAAAAATACCAATAGTTTGCACCAGTGGTTGCACACCTGCCTTTTTTCTAATTAATTTTAAATGATTAGTCTTGTGATCCACAAAATGTCAGAAATTTTTAAAAAAGTGTTTGTCAGACACCAAGATGACATTATCAGATGTCTTAAAATGAGGACTTGATGAATTGAAATGATTAGGAATTATCAAAATTGTTGTTCAATTTAATAATTAATTACTAAACAATGAATCAATTAACTGTGACAGCCCTACATTTTAGCATTTAGCATCATGTCAGGTCAAAGGATACTTAAAACTGATAGTGGCTGCTATCACGTGAGTAAAAGGTGTGTCAGGTGTGTGAACTGCAGTACCTCCAGTGTCCACTGGGGGCTGGCTTCAAAAGTGAGTCAATCCCCAGAGTCCCATGATAAAATGTCCATCTTTAGAGCAGAAATAAACAGGTTACAGGATTGTACAAACAATGATTTTAGTCTTAATAGTTTATTTTAACCTTCACCTGATGAACATTGTGTGAGGGTGAATTTTTATGTCATGCATCCATTAAGATGATGCAATCATTGATATTTGGGCTTAATTAAGGGCAACAGTGCTTTGATTGGCAGGTGTGTCTGAGCCAGAGGTCTTCACCATTTCATTTGAGCCACCACAGCTCCTTCACACTTCACATCTATGTCCATTTTTTGATCAGAATGAACAGGTAGTCACGGAGAGTTTGTCCCACCACAAACCAGACTTCACACCACCTTTACAAATCACACACTGAACCTTTAAAAATAATAATGTTTTTCAATAATTTTCCATCAATTAAAAAAACAACCTAAAATACTGTAATAGGTTCATAACCTACTATTCACCCATGGATATAAAAATCCATTCTGTATATTCCATTACTGTACTGTATTTGCATTTCCACTTGCACCCAGAAGCACATAAACACCACATTCAGAGTGTTCAGCCTTGGGGGAGGACTGAGTCGTCTGAGTGCTTTCTGTTTCCACATGTGAATATGTTCTTCCTGGGAGATAATAACAGCATATTGGAGGGCTTGAAAACCCACACAGGCGCATTATGTTACATGATGCCTCTGGGGCTTCAGATATACAGAGTGGAGGCATTTTTATGACCAGCTTGCTGGGTCAGTAACGGTCACTGGTTTTGGGGTCAGCAGTAGAATATGGAGAAAAGGTATAAAGTGAGAAAATGTTTGAATGTGAAATATAAAACCTATTTGCTCCACCTACCCCTACCTCTCGTTCTCATATCTCATTTCCTCTCTTATGCCCTCCTGTCAATCAGCGCCTGCACTTACTGTACATGATACCTATAGCTATTATAGGCATCATGGGAAATAGCAGCAGTGGAAACACTGTCGAGGCTTGACATGTCATATCAGGGATGTACAGTGTGCATAACCATTTTAAAATCCACACTCACTACCTCATTAAACAGGATGTGTCTTTGGCTAGATACAAAGTGACTGCTCAGTAATGACTGATATTACCAGGTCATAGTCGATCATACTAGTGCTGAGTTGCACAGTGCACAGTATATAGATGTCGCACCAGGGGAAAATGAGTCAACCAATAAAAGCCATATATTACTCTATACAGCTGTTTTGAATAATTGACATAGTGCAGATCAGTGTAAAGTATTTGTTCTTTGTGGTTATCTCATGATATGTGCTTTGATCATGATATAAGGTGTTCAGATTGCCTACCCTTACTTTGCTGCTTCCTCTCATGCTATTACCTTTGCATCTCTGACACATCAGTCACTGAAATAATAAGGATTAGGTATTTAAGCAAATGTGAGGACGGTGCCACTTATCTCAGATTTTCCCTCTACCTGCTCTTATCATTCCACGCGCTATGTGTGTTTACCCTAATTAGTCCATGTGTACCCTCCAGGAAAAAGGTGGACTGAGACAGAGAGAGATGGAGAAACAGGTGGAGTCTGCTGTCGTCATGGCAACTCACGTTCCCCATATAAGGCAACTGAGTGATATCATATGGTTGGCAATCCCTGAGCTGGGAAGGAGGCACACGCTGTACCGAGTGAGAGGCAACAGCAGTGGGAGAGACAGTGAGGGAACGAGGGAGCTTGGAGCCATTGCATTTTTGTCAGGGACAAGGGGCGAGGGAGAGAGAGCGAAAGAGAGAGAGTGACAGACAAGACAGCGAGGGAGGAAACAGCAGCAGCAAGAGGAGGAGGAGGGGCAGAGGGAGTGTGATGCTAACTGCCTCTTAGGCGCTACTACGGGTACCAGCGAGGGGGGACTATAGCAGATCCTTGGGGCGCGGGAAAGACATAGAGCCGCAGTGAAAAAAAAATGAAGAGGGGGGAGGAGGAAGAGGGAGGCGTGTGGAGCAGGAGGATGCACCAGGCGGCCGACGTGCTCATTAAGTAGCAACGGTAACTCTCTAACCCTGTCCTTGCATCTCTCAGCTGAGATGTTCCAGGGTTGCTGCCTTAACTGTGTGATGCTTTTGCTTTTGCATGTGACAGAGATGAGGGTGAAGATGATGGAGTGCTGCAAACTCCCTGAGTGTACGTCTGCAGATTATGTGGAGGCATGTGTGCAAAGGTGATGCACTGTGATGCGCTTTAAGAAGTAGCACACACTCATCATCTGCTCCCTCGTTTGCTTAATGGGAGCATGTGGCTGTGTGTTAAGTGGAAGGTCTGTTTATCTTCAGCAGGCAGGTGTTGTCCAGGTGTGGTACTGCAATATCTGACTGGAGACTCATGCATGTTCATATGTGAATTTATATGTACCCATGTGGGAGACTCCCACATGAGGTGAGAAAAACAGGAGCAAATCTATCTGTGTCAGCAGAAGTGTGTAGTAGTGTACAGTATGGCAGAGTGAATGCACATGTGTGCTGGTGTGCATGTTTGGGCTGGAGAGGGAGGAAAGCGGACAGGGAGTGTGAGGGGAAAGAAAGAGGGTGGGTACAAAGATGGCTACTTGGCATGCAGGTCAGGCGTGCATGTCTCTCTGCTCGTCCCTCTCTCGTTTCTTTCACTCTCTCCATCTCTTCCTCCCGTTCTCCCCTCATCTCTCTAAGCCCTGTCTGTCTCAGCGTATATGTGCGCCTAGGGATTTAAGCTCAAGTGATTGAGAAATATTGCAGGCAGTAATCACTGAGTCACGGTGCATAGGGGGCCTGTTTGTGTTAGATGAGACAGGTTTTATGTTCCAAAAAATGTCTGCTTGTTGATGCATTAAATTATTTGAGGAGTCGATTTTGGCATTCCAATTTAAGGTGAATAAACCTAGTGAGTGGGCGATTACATCCTGCACAAGTCTGAGCGAAAGTGACATATTAGGGATTATGACACAATGGGTGCTTGACTTCCTACTTGTCAGGTGTTTGTTTCTGTAGCAATAATTTCAAGAACATCCTGTGAGAAGTCTGATAATACAAGCTACTATTTCCCAGTTGTTATTATGAATCCAGTGTGTGCAAGCACTTTAAAGGTTTGCACAGGGCCATGAAGAGGTGGTTAACTTGGCTTCCTCAGAAAGGATCTTTGACATTATGATTTTGCTGAGAACCAGGCTGGAAAGTAAGTGAGTGAGTGTGTAGTGGAGGGAAGCAGTTGAATATTACAATAAGGGAAACCAATTCAGCGTGGCATCAGTTCAGGAAAGCCATAGAGTTGAACTCAGCACATAATGCAGATAGCAGCACATGAACTGATCGCTCAGTTCATTCTCTTCTACGTATCCAAATCTGTGACCTTTGTCTCTATTGCAAGCTGCCTCACAACCCTCCTCCATGCCAGCTTCTCCTTTTCATGCAGAGTCATTGTCATTGATGCTGCTCTCTCTGCTTTAGACTCTCAGGGAGGTCCCATAACTGAAATGAAGTATTGTAGATTAAAGACATTTTCTTTCACTGAATTGTCAAGAATATTGAAATGATTCCTGGCAGTAGTCATTGCATGAAAACTGAATGATTATGCATCATTTTCAAACGCAGTCTTTTATATTGAGGAGCCTTTTAACAACATGTATGTGTCAGATACACAAAGGGAAGTAGAATATTTTAATAAATTACAGGCTTTTCCTTAGCATTACATATCTTATGTACAAGGCCTAAGAGCTTTTGCTGAAGAAAATCTGTTGATGTTTTTTATCACTATGGAGAGAAAAAGTGTCATATTTGCCTGAATAGAATACTTTTTCTGGCAATAAACTTTTTAGAAATGAAAGTGGTCTATTATTAATGAAACCAAAACTGTGTTTATTCGATCCACCAGAAAATCTGTAAGTCAAAAAGTTGTGTGTCTCTAAATATAGATCCAAAATTCTGCCAAAATATGTATAAAATGTGATTTTTAGTACAGTAACAACAGCAACAAAGCCATCACAGCACCTCTGGGCTCCACAAACGTATGAAAATCCTGAATTATGTGTAGGACATTAACTTGTGTTTAAGGATATCTGCAGTAATAGAGAGAGTGGAAGAAGGAAAAAATGCGGAAAGAAGGCTAAGCTTAATTAATGAACTGACATTTCAAACTACTTAGTATTTATCTTGCTCTTATAATTTTAACAACTTGGACAGTTTTCTCCAGGCCTTGTGTATAGTTTGGACACCACGCTGGACAGGAATACCAGCCACTCACAGCGAAAATCTGGGTCAGAGCAGCCCACAGGCCTGTTGCTCTTTCTTCCCCAAAGCCTGTTTCTTTGCTTTTCTTGCTTCCTCCACTCTATATTCAAAATAAATTAAAATTTATTTCAGACATACACGGGAGTGCAGAGCAAATATTAGGGATTAGGCATCTCCCAAAACAGCTGGTCGAACACAAATTCAGTTCCAGCTACATTGTGGTTTGTTTTTAGAGGGAATAATAACACTTTTATGGACTCTCAGAGCGTATGTTAGGGAATTTATATCCACACAGGAACCTATCACACATCTATACGTGCAGGCTAGGCCATGTCACATGTTTCTCACAGTGTATGTGCAGTGTTTGCCCTTAATGATCAGGAGCGGCTTTACTTAAAGATATGCATATTTTAACAGTTTCAAACAAGATGATTTGCAGCTTGAAAATCTGTGAATCCCTTAGAATCTTCAATATTTCTTTGTAAATACAACCTAAAATAGATAAGAAAAAATCTGTTAAACACAAGGAAGAGGTAAAAATACTATAATTGGTAATTTATTTATTGAGGAAAATGATAAGATGTTTCAGATCTGAGTGCCAAAAGTATGTGAACTTTACCTGGTGCCATCGTCAATAACGCTAACTACAAATTTGTGGTAACTGTTGATCAGTCCTGCACATCGGCTTGAACAAATTTTAGCTCAGTCCTCCAAACAGAATGGTGCAACTCTGTTATGAGGATGAGTTTTATCACCTGAACCCCTCACTTCAGGTCCTTCATTTGAAAGAGTTTAAGGCCAGGACTTTAACTTGGCCGTGCCAACGCATTAACTGTGAAAGGACGATTTGTGTGTTTTTGCTTGTCTTGTCTTTTGCTCAAGCAGCATTGTACTCTAGACGGGTCAATCAGGGGCTATTATTTAATCATTTGATTAAGATGTGATGAAATCAGAGTTATCCACAAAAACTTTCTATGAAAACTGGAGTAGCAACATGAAAAGATAAATCCTTTCCTGTAGATATGATGAGTCAGGGACAGCAGAAGCCTGCAATTTTCCCTCACGATGAAGGCAATTGTGAACCTCTGGTTCTGTCTTCTTTGATAAACTTTCTCATCTGTCTTCATGCCTGACAGCAAAACATGGTCTCAATCCAGAGGAGGAACATTTTAACTTCCTGCTGATGGCACCATTTTACTCTACATCAAATTGGCTTTGATGGAATCTATACACTAATCAATCACTTAGACATTATGCAGCGGGGAGGAAGCAGCGCTCTAAGTAAATGTTAATCTGTTTTCGAGGTATTTCTAACTTTGAGTAGCTAATGTGTGCAGTACAACACAGCCTTGCCACAAAAAGTGACTGTGTTTACATATGCTCAGGGTTCCCCCATTATTCTGAATAGGCGAATATTCTCAGTTTGGAATTAGATCCCTTTCTGAATGGAACTTTTCCTGATTCAGACATGTGGGATACGCAGGTATTATTCTGGTGATTTGGACATGTATGCAGCATATTCAGAAAGTGTGTCTCATTAACCTTTTAAACCCAAAAAGACATACCCAAAGTAAATGAAGAATTGCTCTACAATAATAAGGTTCATATGCATGTTCTTGGTGTCTGGAGACATCTAGAGACCTCAGAGAAAGTATTTCCAGAGTCAAAAACATTGTGTCTGTTACTGTGCATTACTAAATTGGAATAAACCAAAGGACAAATATGAAATTTCTATCCTCACCTGTTTTTTCCCCTGTTTGGCAGACAACATGCTGCTAACAGTGAGTCTCTTATGGATTTCTTCTTGTCCTGCATTTTAAATGTCATGTATTTAGGCCCAAAAAGGTTATGTCATTTCTAAACATTAATGTTTGTGTTAAAATACTTTTGGATTTTGTAAACATTACAGTATAAAATTTGACCAACACTTTTTATCATGTTTTTATAGTGGATGATTATGTCCAAAATTTTTTCAGCCCCGTGGCCTCATAGGACTTAAATGGTGTTAACAAGTTGAGGTCACCTGTGTCAGACACAGATTTATGCTCTGAAATAAAGTCCACAGTTTTGGTCAGAGGGTAAACACGTCTACTTCAAAATATTATAGAAGCCATGATATTGTCAGGGTTTAGATATGAACAAACATCTAAAACTGGACTTTCTACTGGGCTGTTAGTAGGAATGAAACAAAGTGCCTGAGTTCACGCAGTGGAACAGCTGTCACCGGTGAAAAAACTGTTTATAATCAGGGTATGAACAGCTCCGTGCCAATGAGAATATTTGGAATAAAAGGAAAAAATCAGTAGCCACTGACGTCTGCTTGAGTACTTGCTGAGATTCTGTCTTCTTCATGCCATATTCTGTCTCACTGGTGTCAGCACCTTTGTCAGTGAATACATCAACCTTGAGTTCAGATCTGCGGTCACACTCATTGCAAAAAGATATGAAATGTTTGGTTTGAGTTGATACATACAAATTTTGACTAAATATAAAGGCTATTTTAATGAATGACCACATAATACTTCACTTGGGCTGAGCTGATCGTCATAGGTGAGCACATGTACAGTATGGGCTCCATCACTGTATCAGATGAACTTGTTAATGTTGGCCTCTTCCCAAGTAAAGTGAAAATGGCAGCTACTTAATCCAGTGTGTGTTTATCACTTTAATCCTGCTTCTGGGCCCGGGCCAGTGCGGCATACGTCAAGTGAGGGTGTGAGGATGAATTTAAGGAGCTGCCTGGGTGTGCATCATCACTGTGTGTGAAGTCACTGTAAACATTTGATTCATTACTGAGAGGCAATTACAAGCAATTAAAGTCCTATTATGATGGCAGTGAAGGACAACGTGAATTAATCTGGCTATCATCACAATAATTAGCCTGTCGTTTTCTTACCAACTCTAATGTGTTTAAAAAAATGGGCCATTTATGAGTTTGTTTGCTTAAACTTTATAATAGTTTGTGGTCATTTTAAAGCAGCAGTGTAACATTTGGGGCCTGCTACTAAAAAAATAATGTCCTGTTCAGCCTCTTAAAATGTCTTAGTCATCCTTTGTGGTATCACTCACATATCTTCACGTGGGAACTGACGCATTTACAGTCTCCCACACATTTTGTTTACATATAGCCACCCATTTGAAATGATTTATGAGTGTTTTTTTGCAATGCCATACATGACAAAATGCCTCACACTATATCTTTTATTGTCTTTTTTCTCCTTCTTTCCCCTCTCCCCCCCCTTTTAGCAACAACCAAACTATTGGAGCTTCAAGGTCAGTGCCAATATTTGGTATATGGTTCAATGTTCTGTATGAATTTGGCTGTTTAATAGGATAACTCTCTATTGTGTCTTTGCATGGCTGCATGAGTTGATTCCTCTGATATGATAGTGGTCACATGGTTGAAGGTTTGAATTTTGATCAGGGGCAAATGGCTTCTGTCCTGTGTGAGATTTTATTGTTTTATTTCATTGAGACCTGGATATGACCTTCCAACACCTTTGTGAGTCTCTTTACATGGTGTTTAATTCCCATCAAATCCAAGTTATACTGTGTTTGGCCCTTGGGCAAAGGCATGTACTACACAAGTACATTGACTCCTTTACGTGTACTTGAGTGGTAATATACTCGGTTACATTTGTGACAGAAAAAATTTACTTCTACTCTACACTGTAGTTATATTTGGCAACAACTCAATGAGTAGGTCTAGCTTTAAACTACTCAAAAAAATTGCAGTAAATTTTAAAAATGAATAACCTTCATAAGCTTCAAAATGAGCAAAAATTTATAAACATGTTAAAAAATAAATAAAATGAATAAAATAACAGTAACAAAATGGACACATGTTGAACAAAATTGATAAAAAATAAGCAACAAAATGAACAAAATAATATTCAAAATGAGTACAAATTTGCAAACATAATAAAAAAAATAAAATGAACATAAGAAACAAAATGAACACATATTTACAAACATGATCAAAAAATTAATAATATAAATTATCAAAATAATAACAACAAAATGGAAACAAAATGAAATAAATTAATCAAATAAACCACAAAATGAACAAAATAAGCTAAAATGAGCATAAATTTATAAAGATGATAAAAAATAATAAAATTAACCAAATTAGCAACCAAATGGTCACAAAAATGAGCAAAATTGACTTAATAAGCAACAAAATGAGCACAACATTACCAAAATCATAAATAAATAAATTGAACAAAACACAAAATGAATAAGGAACAAAATGGGCATAAATTTTGAAACATTGTGTAAAAAAATGAACAAAAATAAACAAAAGATCAATAAAACTGAACAAAAATCTATGGAAATAACCAACAGAATGAACAAAATAATAAAGGAAATAAACAAAATACAAGTTGAATGCAATATATTAGGCTGTAGTAATAAATTCCACATTTTGAAGTTACTCACTCCTTGAGTACATTTGGCAAAAGCTCAGTGAGTAAGAGAAAAAACATAAAATGAACAAAAAACCCAAATAATTTTTTTAAATGAACAAAATAATAAATTAAACTAAGAAAATGAATAAACTAAGCAAAAAATTGAGCAGAAATGTACAAAAAATGCTATGAAAAAAAGACCAAAATAAGCAAAAAAGACAAAAACAAAATTATAAAATGAGCATAAAATTAACAAAATTATTAACAAAATTGCAACACAGTCAACATACAGGAACAAGCACAAATGAACAAAATAAGAAACAAAATAAACAAAAATGATCAAAAAGGAAACAAATTAAGCAACAAAATTGGTATCATAATGATGTAAGTTTACAAAAATGGTCGAAATAACTTACAAAATTGAACAAAAACCAACAAAATGATCACAATAGTCATGGAAATAAACAAAAAAATTGTAAAAAAAATAGTACCTGTAAAATACACTATCTGGCCAAAAAAAAAAAAAAAAAGTCACCAACTGGATTTAACTAAGCAAAAGGTAAGAACCTCCCATTGGATAATTACTGCACGGATGATTATGTTTCAGCTGGCAACAAATTATTTAACCCTAACTGATGCAGTGAGTAGTTTCTGATTTCTTAAACAACCATGTAAAAGACACGTCCTGTGGTTGTGGAAAAGATGTTAACATAAAGATGTTACAAAAGGGTCACATTATCTGAGGAGATTGATGAAACAACTGAAATTGGGTTAAAAACTGTCCAGCGCATTATTAAAAACTTGAAGAATAGTGGGGAACCATCATCTTTCAGGAAGAAATGTGGTTGGGAAAAAAACTTGAATAAACGTGAGTGTCGATCACTTACGTAATTGTTCGGTGAAATCATGTTGTAAAAGAACAACAGTAGAACTCATGGCTATGTTTGATAGTGAAAGTAAGATCATTTCCACTCGCACAATGTGAAGAAACTCAAGGGATGTGGAATAAACAGCTGTGTAGCCTTAAGAAAACCACTCATCAGTGAAGCTAATTGGAAAAAAGGCTTCAGTTTGCTAGGGAGCATATAGATTGGACTCTGGAGCAATGGAAGAAGGTCTGGTGAGTCTAGATGTACCCAGTTCCACAGTGATGGGGCATCAGGGTGAGAAGAGAGGTAGATGAAGCGATCAGCCATCATGTTTAGTGCCTACGGTACAGACCTGTGGGGGCAGTGCTATGGTCTGGGGTTGCTGCAGTTGGTCAGGTCTAGGTTCAGCAATGTTATGTGTCCAAAGAATGAGGTCAGCTGACGACCTGAATATACTGAATGACCAGGTTATTCCATCAATGGATTTTTTCTTCCCTGATGGCACGGGCATATTCCAAGATGACAATGCCAGGATTCATTGGGCTCAAATTGTGAAAGAGTGGTTCAGGGAGCATGAGACATCATTTTCACACATGGATTGGTCTCCATAGAATCTGAATCTTAACCCCATTGAGAATCTTTGGGATGTGCTGGAGGAGACTTTGTGCAGTGGTCAAACTCTTCCATCATCAATACAAGATCTTGGCGAAAAATTAATGAAACTCTGGATGGAAATACATGTTGTGACATTGTAGAAGCTTATCAAAATGATACCACAGCAAATCTGTGCCATAATCCAAGCTAAGAGTGGCCCAAGGAAATATTAGAGTGTGTGACTTTTTTATTGGCCAGGCAGTGTGTTATACTATAATGAATTCCTCATTATGTACTTACTACTCAAGCAGTTTTGTATGGTATACATTTTTATTCTTAGTAAAGTGCTTATTTTCATACTGAGTCATTAGAAATATAAAGTAAAATTACTGTTACTTGAGGACTGTTTCTCTGTACTCCACCCACCTCTGCCCTTGGGATACTTTAACACATGGATATTATTTGATAAAGATGAAGAAGAACTTGTAAGTAGTCCAACATGTAGTAATGGACGCTTCTGTAAAAGCAGAACACAAGGTACAGGAGAAAAATGACTCATGCTTTTATGTATCTTTTACTCTCTTACATGATTCACTTTTTTCTGAACACAGTTCACGTCGCCAAGTGACAGAAATATTGGGAGATGGGATTAGCTGACATGAAGCAAGGCCCATGAGCCAAATTCAAAACCCACGCCAGTGCAAACACATCCTTCCTCCAGGATTTTTTGAACTACTTGGATGCCTTTGAAACTGTGCCCACGTCGAATGCCCTGCTACCATCAAAATGAAACCTCCGCTTTGGTTTAACTGATTTATTTTGGTAAGCACTAGCTGGAGTGTTGGGTAAATAGTAAGAAATGTGAATAGCACATCTTGACTTTTTTCTAAGTGACCAGTTTAAAGTTCAGACATCTTTAGAGCAGAGCAGAGGATTATCATTTTCACACTGATCTACATATTGTCACCCTCTTAAAATAATTGCCTAAGTCATTTTTTTTTTTTAATGTTTTTTTCTTTTTTGCCTAAATCATTTCCTCATGATGCTGACCACCTCTGGTAAAACTGCCAACATCCTCAGTTAAACAGATGGTGCCATTCTACCCCTTTAGTATAATTGCCTGTGCCAAGAGAGTGACTTACAGTAGACAGATTCAGTTTTTTGTGTTTCCTGAAAAATCTGAAAAAAATGACTTACTGTAGGTGCTTATTTTAAGAAGGCATCGATATTCACACAACTTCTGTCTGCTTGGTTGGTAGTAAAATACAACTCCAATTCTGAAAACATAAGGATGTGAATAAAATGCCAATAAAAACAGAATGCAATGATTTGTAGGTCTCATAAACCCATATTTTTATTTCCGATATAACATAAACAACGTTTGTTGGATATCAACACATCTCAGAAGAGTTGGCACAAGGGCAACAAAAGGCCGGAAAATTAATTGGCACAAATCAAAAACAACTGGAAGAGCATTTGACTAATTAATTAGTTTATCCTCATTTGTTTTGAAGTCACTTGAGGGTGTAATGTCAGTGTCAGTACTTTGACTTCTGTGATCAGACAACACATCTTATTTTTAAAAAAAGGATTGAATAGTGAGTAAAAGAAACACTATGCAGAAGCAGAGGTGAGGCAAGCCAGTCAAATAAGGCTGATTTAGAAAAGAAATGGAAACTACGCCACAGTTCTGCTCCATGATCCAGATCAGCAAGTACTCATGTTGCTAGATACTGTTAATAACATTTATTTCCAACAAAGTACTTCAGTTCTGTTAAAAATGAAAAATATAGCATCCTTCCTGATCCAGATCTAGGAGGAGATATGGGACAGACATAGCTTATGTGGGGAAAAAAGGTGTATAGTTTTTTTAACAGATGGGACATTTTTTTTCCCTTGCCCCCTTGTGGGAGTGAGGTTAATAAAAAACACAGGTGCTTTTTGCACGTGTCCACAGCCAGCCATTCTATTTATAGCTGTGTGTTGTATAGTGTTGACAGTTGCCAGGATGGCCCTTGAGAATAAATCTCATTTCTGAAGGAGGCCTGGCCAAGAAGGCACACCATTCCAACCAGTGGGCAGCAACAGGGGCTGTTCACTATTAAAGTTGTAATACCACTGTTGGCCACAAGGATACCATTCAGTGGGCTCCAAGAAGCCCTGACTACAAAAGTGTTATATTGGACTTCTCTCTGAAAATACTAATACTGAATACATTTTTGTCATGAGTCATCATGGTCCCATACTTTTTATTTGGACCGTCTATTAAGTGTCCATCTTTAACCTTTTGCCCTGTTATTAGGATGTTACAGCAAATGATCCATCAAATCACTGCTGTGCTAGGATTTGGTTGACATGTCGCTATGGTAACTCAACTTGCCTGCCCAGTCAGACCGAGTCAGATCTTTGTATCTTCTATTTATTCAATACAGCATAGTTTCACCTGAGATACACTCGACAGTGTGTGTGGGTAAATGTTTACACCAACAACTCCGATTCGTTCAGCAATGCTTGGTGAAGTTTTACTGTCAGTAAGCTAGTGGTTAGCATTAGCTTACCCATAGAACCCCTGACATACTACACTCATGTAGTTTTGCTGCCCTTCATCCAGATATGGTTACATTCTGTTTCCATCCACCCATCCATCTTCTACCACTTATCCGTGGGGTCGGGTCGCAGGGGCAGCAGCTTGAGCAGGGAATCCCAGTCTTCCCTCTCCCCAGCTACATCATCCAGCTCCTCTGGGGGGACCCCGAGGTGATCCCAGGCCAGCCGAGAGACATACTCCCTCCAGCGTGTCCTGGTCCTTCCCCGGGGCCGCCTCCCAGTGGGACATGCCCAGAATACCTCCCCAGGGAGGCGTCCAGGAAGCATCCGGACCAGATGCCCAAGCCACCTCATCTGGCTCCTCTCGACATGGAGGAGCAGCGGCTCTATTCTGAGTCCCTCCCGGATGACCCAGCTCCTCACCCTATCTCTAAGGGAGAGCCCAGCCACCCTGTGGAGGAAATCCATTTCAGCCGCTTGTATCCTGGATCTTGTTCTTTCGGTCATGACCCAAAGCTCATGACCATAGGTGAGGGTAGGAA
>JAQQAE010009877.1:0-14367 GCA_029823295.1 Pseudamia nigra
TGTTTGATTTGGCATAGGTTTTACGTCGGATGCCCTTTCTGACACAACCCTCTGCATTTATCCGGGCTTGGGACCGGTGTAAGAAAGAACACTGGCTTGTGCCCCCCCTCACGCCTGCATTCACTACAAACATTTAATCTAACATCTGCATTTCTGACACTTTAAGCCTGCATCTGCACCTGTAGCTTGACTTTTTCTACTTTGGACTCAGTATTACCTGCTCAGATTTAGTCATTTTCTGCAATATTTTTTTCAAATTTTAGTCAATTTGTGGATAATTTTGGCTACTTTTGCTCTTTCTATGTTTACCATTTTCTACATTTTAGTTTGATTTGTGGACTCAAACTAGAAATCAATCCTCTTTCATTCCTTATATGTCAATTTTTTAAAAATTTGTGAATTATTTTGTAAGCTTTTGTTCATTATTTTCTACAGTTTGGTCATTTTGCAGCACATCTTGTTAAATTTTTGTCAATTTTGGGGATTATTTTGATCATTTTGTTTGATTGCTTATTGTCATTTTTTTTTACTTTGAATTATTTTCTTGATTTTGACAGCTGTCTTTCATTTTGTTTACTTCATTGATGTTTATATCTTTTATTCAGTTTTGAACATTTTTTTGGTTAGTTTGAACATTATTTTTATGTTCATTATGTTCTTTGTATTTTATTTATTATTAGTTTCTTCATTTGTCTTTAATTTTTGTTTGTTTCATGGCTAATTATCTAATGTTTTGGCTAATTTTTGTTTCTTTTTTGAGTTTTTGGTTATTCTTTGTGAATGTCAGCATTTTGTTAATTATTGTTAAACTTTTTGTTCATTTTGTCGATGATTTTGTTTATTTTGAATATTTATCATTTCTGTCCACTATTTTTAGCCAATTTGTGGCTTATTTTGTTCCCTTTTTAATTTTCTTGATTATTTAAAGCATTATTTTGTTAATGTTAGGGTTCAAGTTGTTGACTCGTTGCTTGTTTTTCATTCATTTTGATTCAATGTTGTGAACACCAGTGTGTCAATACAGTAGTAAATCTAAAATTAACAAAATAAGTTCAATCCTCATTTTTATATGCCTAATTATCTTTCACATTTTAAGAGTAAAATACATGAAATATTATACTGTATGTGGATTTATTTACAGTAAATAATGTCGATATTATAGATTAACTGCCCAAGAGTTTCTTAAAATGGTCTTAAAATGTTTTAAATTTTACCCTGTATTAGAATTTGATGTGATCATGAGACAAATCCACTTAAAAGTAAACATCTATTAACACAGTACATTACAACATAACAAAGTACATCTCAGTTTCCTGTTTTTCTAATCTGATTGGTTTAAATATCACAATACTGTGCGTGAATACTGAAGTTAAATGTCTGTACATCTGTGAACCTGAATTCAATGCAAACACATGATGCTGATATTTCATTTCTGCCTTGAGTCTGTACATGTTCAAATCCTGATGCAAAGGCCATGTTTTGATAATAAAGTTTAATTTTTGAGTATTTGTGTTGCTCAAATCTAAACAGATCACATGGACTTATACTTTATATTAGCATTCTAGAAACAATTTTATGTATTATTTAACCTTTATTTATCAAGTGAGTCCACTAAGAATCAACTCTCTGGCCAAGAGGCAGCATAAAAGGCAGATACAGGAAGTAGTGACATAGAAGATGGAAGAAAGTAACTACATACAAGAAAAAACAAATGACACAGTTTTACATGATACCAAACCAGATGAAAAGAATTTGTACAATCATTACAGTGACATATTTTAAAAGTAAGTGCCTAAAAAGCGCAGCGTTCTCTGAGTACTGTTTGAAGTAAGGTCTGTCCCTCTGTCCATCCGTCCACCGATCCATCCAGGAATCTCAATTTTGACACTTGAAAGTCTTGATAAAACTGAAATATTGCTGAAACAACGCAAAGAGACCCGTACACTTTTATTTAAACTGCTGGAGTACATTTGTTTCCTCTGGAAATAGAGGAACTTTCTCCTGGTGTCTTTCCAATAGCATTAGAGACAACTGAGGACACTCATGGCTGCCCTGACTCCCAAAACACGATTGAGTCTCAGTACACAGAGGACATCAAGACTGACAAGACTGTCAGCCAGTGTCCACCTGAAGAAATACAAACATGGACAGAGGACATAGTAGACACTGAAATGAGTGCCCTCCTGAACACACAGAGACAGGGATGGACCCTGTGCTCGAGGCTGGGACAGCTACTGTCCCAACAGTCAACCGCTCTGAACAGACAGAAAGTTGGACCAAGAATGTGGTGGGTATAGATGTGGCCACAGCTATTCCACTGGTGTCACCTCCAGGAGACCACCTGAGTGAAGATGACCTCCAGTACCAGGGTATATGACTGGCCCTCCAGGGGCTCACTGTAAATTTGAAAATTCCTGGATAAGAACAATAATTATATTTTAGCATTAAAGATATTTAAATTAAAGAGCTTGCACATTTTGGTGTTTGAACCCTTACAGAAACACAAAAAATGATTTTGGTGATCACTAATGCTGTTAATTTAGGGCAATGGAGGCATAAACTTTACATTGGGTCTAATAAATATGTTAAGCCCTGTCTGATGAGCTGGTTGCAGCATTACACAATGTCCCACGCTTATCCACGCCTTTTGCCACAACAGGAAGGACCTCAAGGACATGAGGAAATCATTTATCAGAATATAACAATTTTAAAGTCACCCTGAAGTGTTCATATGTGCAGTCTATATAAAAGTGTAAGGCTGAAATAAATGAAAGTAAAATTAAACAAACTGTGTATGTTTATTGACCTGGTATGGTTAGTGACAACTGAAAAAAAAAAAGTGAATTAAGTGACTGAGAAGGAAATAATACTGTGGTTTGAACTAATGAAGTGGGACAGTGTGTTATATATATTACCCATGTGCGGCTGTGGAATGTATCACAGTGCTGAGTGGATGTGAAGACTCCTGGATTCTCTCTATATGTGGCAATAAAATGTTCCTTCTATTGTCTGTTAAGAAAATGTGTTTTTCACTGTAAATCTATTTGCTTCAGTGATGCATGAATGTTGGTATTTGTTTCATTGCAGACTTCATTTATATGTTTTGACTGTTAATATCTATGGTAGACTTGAATATACCATGGCAATTTCAGAGGTACACTTAAACGCCTCACACACATGCACTGTGTATCAGACACAGCAGAGAAGAAAAGAGCATCATGGGGGAACCTGAGGGCTTCATATGTTTGACCACATCCTCTAAAAATTCCAAAGTCACAGGCTCAAACTGATTAAAAACAACAGAGGAAGGGACAAAGACAATTTGTAAAAAATATTCATATAACTTAAGTGGGTTGGGGGGCAGTAGAGCAAGTCGTCCAGTATCCACAGGCTTGGGCGCTCAAACCCTGCGCCATCCCAGTCATTCTGCCTTTCTGTCCTTGGGCACGACATTGCACCAACACTGTGGTGGAAGCTCAATTCTTCCTCAACAATTTCTAAACTCTTCTTTCCTAAATTATAACAAACACCAAAGAGATTGTAAATGTAGTTTATTACAATATCATGTAATATAAAAAATATAATGCGTTTGAATACAAAAACAGGAAAATAGACAAAAGATCCCTTTTCAGACTATCAAAAGGTCAATGAAAATGCTTTATCTTTGGTTAAATCTGGATTCCTACATGGTACATATAGAGTACAAACAAATCTTTGGCTACAAACAAAAAATGTGCATAAAATGTGCAAAAGCACATGTTAATGTGTCCATACTTTGGTAAGAAATGGCTCATATATAGAAACCCAGGCCAACATATTTTACATTTATAAAGGACATCTTTCCCTTTATTCCTAAAATGGTCAAATTTAGACTAAACCAATCAATTTGGTAATTTAATGATCTCCCAAAGCCATTTAAAAATAGAAACATTAACAGGGAGGTGACATGTTTAAGCATGTAGCGTTCATCTTGTTTCCATGAGAATACAGTCTTAGTGTAAAACCTCCCTATTCCAAATAAAAAAAATATTATTTCCTATCAGCATATTTCGCAAACTCTTCTTGCTGCTGAAACTACAAACTGATTGATACATGCTTTAAATACATTAAAAACAAAAAGGACAAACATACTGAAAAACACAAGGACCATTATTCTAACTAGATGCGACACTGAAGTGTAGTTTTATGTACCATAATAGGCCAAAGGTTTGACGACCATGTGTTTTGACAGTAGAGGCTCCTAAAGCGACTTAAAATGTCTGTTCACGGTGACTACGGTCCAATGAGCATAACAACGTACAAACAAACTATGAGCCATGTCTCTGTCTTAACAACGTGGCAGCACAGCGTAAACATTGTATGAATGAAATGTGCAAAATATACAAAAAGACAAGAAACCGACACATAACATCTCACTGGGAATTAAACTAACACAGAAATGTAGCTCGTTTATATTCGGTAAATTCAAACATTTTGACAAATTATGAGGTTGAATAAGAGGTTAAAAAAAAAAATCAAACCTTTAAGCTTCCATATAAGGCACTTATTAACAAAAATATAGTGAGATCACAGCAAAGGTTTTAGTGTAATGCACTGTTATGCTTCATTTAAAAGCTTTCTCATCTCCCAAGTGAACTGGCATTTACCTTTGAACCACGTAGTGTCCCATAAAAAAAAAATCTAAAAGGAACTGCATAGAAAATACAACCTTTCACCTCTGCTGGTAGAGATCTATTCCCATCAAAACTGATAAAATACAACAATGACATGTTTAAACTCAACGTCAGTAACTTGTTAAACGATGAAATACTGTCAGACTAATAACAGAAGACATAAAACTCAAGGAGAATTCAATCTACACTGACTCCTGGAGCTTCAATCACAAAAAAGGAAAACCAGACTTGTGATTAATTGAGGCACACAATACCCTGCTATTTCTGGATTTGTGCTCCTGCCAAATAGTCTGCCGAGTGGTTATTTTGATGGATCCATACCAAGCTGCTGTTACAGCCAACAAAAACCCTGGACAGACTTCTACAGTATGTACAGCTGAACTCTGTCAGGTTCTGCAAAATGACCAAGAAACCTGAGCAGGGCCCCCCGACACTCTGGATGAGGTTAAATGCAACTGTCTGGCTCTGATAAAACAGGTAACGCACAGTTTTTGACTCCGTAACTAACTTATTATTATTATGATGATGATGTTTGAGCTGTTTCAACTTTTTCATCATAAACACAAAATCAGTGAACAAAAATTAACAACATAATGACTAAAATAAACAAAATGAACAAAGTAAACAAAAAAAAAAAAATCACCAATCAATAAAATGAAAAGAATGAATATGCCTGGATCTTTAAGCTGTATCAGAAGTGAGTGGACTAATGGTGAGTTCCAGTCGTATTCTGTTCAGAGTTTCTAGTCTGAAATTTCAACTGGAACGCACAGAATTCCACCTCAGAAAGTCAGCGCAACCCCACCAACAATTCAATATGGCTGCTAATCACAACATCCGAACGAACATTTCATTTTACATCATACCCACAGTGCTGTTAAGTTTTATCCATTGCATGTTTCTACACTATTTCTATGTGCTATCACCTAGAGTGCACATTTGTTTGGAAGTTGTCTATGCTCCAAATGAGCTGGCGTTCCAGCACGCATCCACGTGATCAGCTTGGAGGTTACGTCACACCCACTTCCGACTTCTGAGGTAAAAAGAATGTCCCATAAATAATCCTGCACAACTGTTGTCCCCCCCCCCCCAAATTTACCTGCTGTTGTCACCCTGATGGAGAGAGGGTGACAACACCTAACTTGTACCAAAAGTGACTCAGGTAAAAACCTCCGTTTCATTTGAAATTGAATGAAGTTGGTCATAATGTAAAGGTGAGATCTTTCTGATTTTCTTGTTAAGGTTCGGGTGCGATAACTGTAGAAATGAGAAGTCTAGTGTCTCTTATAGCAAAGATGTAGGTCGCAGGACTGGTGAGGAGGCTGACGGGAATCTGACAGTACGTCTTTGTTCGTGTTCTTGATTATTTCATTCATTTTGTTAATTATGTTCATTGATTTGGTGCTCATGACCAAAAGTTTGAAACTGCTCAGCCATGACGAGGACACCTATGGATTTGAAAACACACACCCATGTCCCAGTACTTTTATCCATACAGTGTAACTCATGAATCGCCTGGAACTGACCTGCAATAAATTCATCTCATAAGTGCCATCTAAGGCCTGATCCACACTAATGCAGATTGGTTTGAAACATATTTTCCCCTTCCGTTGTTGACATAATGTTCAGTTACCACAATATTTCTGTACACTAGGACACAGATATAAATTCCAAATAGCAGACATCACAAACATTGTGACATTAAGTTAAATTAAGTTGCAAGTTGTAGAGCAAGGGAAGCATAGCCTCATCATTAGGTACATTTCCTTTGAGTTGTTCTATGTACATTTTCAATATGTGTGTTAAACCAGAGTAAAAATGCAAAAAACTCACTCGACATATCACAGAATGCGTTTTTGTATACTTGAGAGATAAAAAACACTAAAACAAATAATTATCAAGGGCTTTACATAGAGGCTGTAACATTCCAATGAACAATGATAAACACACCTAGATGGAAATAACGTGGCTCTGAAGAGCTGCCTGGAAGAATCTGAATCGATGTTATGTGATCCAGACACAGGGTTTGGTTCAGGTGCAATTAGACTATTTGTCAACACCTCAATCAATATCTCTTGTCACACTGTAACTGTATGCAATGTCACATCTGTGTTGATGATGAAGAACCTACTCTTCATCCATTGCCAAAAAGGACCGAGACAGAGCACTTTTCTTTCCAACCAGTGTTTTCAGCAGGTGATTTCACTGATTGCTCTTCAGTAAAAACACCTGCTTTAGTGAGTGGCTGGAAAGAAAACCTGCAGTGTCTCGACTCTTTGTGGCAATGGATGAATGTTTCTGCACGAGGTGATGAAAACACCAATGAGCTTTTTTGCTGATTTTTTTGAAGAGAGGGTTAAAATATGTTATAGATTTGACTAAAAACCCACTTAAGAGTTTCCTTATGCATGTAGATCACACAGTTATTTAAAACTAACTATGGAAGAGAATCTGAAAAAAAGGCTCAGATCTAAAAGAAAATATTTGTTTTATAAAATATCTGAATGAGTGTGGACAGGTCTAGATTCAGGGTGATTACTGGGGTTTTTTTGAAGTTAGTGTCACTGCTGCACATGCCAGAACATTCTATATATTTTCCTACAGTTCATAAAAGACCAATATTAAAGGGCTGACGTGGAATAAAATCATTGCGGTAACCCATAAAAACAATCAGCGCCGCCTGTGACTGGCTGCATGTTCCATTGTCTGTATTTAGAGTCATGCTGGTGAGAGATTATCTGCCTACAAGACCAGATCATCATCCACTGGGACCGACTGTAGCTGGGTCAGAATCTTGGAGTCCCCGTCCATCTCCTCTGGACTTCCTAGAGGAGAAGTGCCTTCCACATCCTGCTCTGGAGAAGGACTTCCCAGAAGCAGAGACTCTCCCCCAGGCAGCCCCAGCAGAGCCGGGTCGACAGGCAGATCCCCCTTCCCCCGGATGTCAAACAGTGTCAGACCTGCTGAAGTGGACAGCGGGACAGGGCTCCATGCTGGCTGGGACACATGTGCGCTGGGCGTCACTCCGCTGTACATCGGACTGAGGGTGAGCAGACTTTCTGGAGTGAGTGTGTTGGGAGTTGTGAGGGCAACAGAGTGCTCCAGAGTGTGAGTGGAGGGGACGGTGGGAGTCTGACTGGTTGTCAATCCGGTCTCCGAAGCGCAGTATGAGGGAGAGGAGTTGACGAAGTTGAGGGGAGATGATGTGAGACCGCTAGGAGGAGGTGGAACTGGGATCACCGCAGGCTGCGTGGCTGCAGACGGGGTGGAGGGGGTCAGGATGGGACTCGCACCGTTGGTAGAGGTGGGTGATGCCTCCGGGACTGGTTTCAGTGGCACACTAGTCAACTGAATGCCTGCTGGGATCGTCAAGATGAGCTTACCCTGCTGGACGCTCAGGTAAGGACTTCCACCAAGGAGAAGGTTACCTGCAGCAGAAAGAAACAAAAATTAATGATTTAACAGCTGATGGGTATAGGCAGAAAATGATGCTACATAAAAGATATTACTAAATATATTTTTCTTAAAAAGAAAAAAAGATAAATCACTAAACTTGTAGGCTATACTGATATATTGTAAAGGCTCAAAATGTGACAGCATCATGTTATGTTTTTCTGCACTGTTTAAGACCTGGTTTGAATAAATCAGTGTTTTCATAATTGTGCTAAAGAACATGAAGTAAAAATTAGTAGAGGGTTTAGATAGTTGATGAATCAATATATGCAACATTATATATTATACATACGTGCATTCATCTCATTTATATATCAGATGAATACATCCCTTTTAATTCCGTGCTTTTACATTTAAAGACCAGTGCACTCTTTAAGATTTGTGTGTGACGTAATCACACAATTAACAAAAATATTGCTGAAATACAAATCAATTGTACTTTCTGTATTTGATTTGGCAGTCTTCTTAAAGACGTACAACAAAGTTTTACGATGGAATTTAAATTTCAGAAATGATGTTCCTTTAGAATTGGGTTTGAATCCACCATTCAGTCCTTTACTGCATGTCACTCCCCACTCTCTCCTCCCATCCTTCCTGTCCCTCTGCATTGTCTGTCAGTAAAAGGCAAAAAGCCCAAAAACAAATCTTAAAATAAAAAGAACTGGGTGGAATTTGGACCAGTGACCATCAGCTGGCCAGTGCTAAGCCCAGAATGGTGTCACAGTGAATTTGCAAAGAGAGCTCGATGGAACATTGGCATGTGTGGAAGTGATTCCTGCATGAAATTGACCCTGCAAAAGGAAATACCACAATAGAAACAAGCAGGTCTGCCTTATTGAACTTTTCTAAAACCTGGCATTTTCCATGGATAGATGTTAGCTCAGAGGTTGCTTTTCATGTAGCCAGGGGGATTGGTGTCTGAAGCAACAAGCCTACAGAGTCATATTGTAAATGCGTGACAGTTTCTGAAATATCAATTACTGAGTCAACAATAATCTCTTGTTGCCCTGATTAGTTTGCACCTCCTTTATTAATAAGTGATTACTGAGTTCTGTTTACCTGGAGCAGCAGACGGGAGCTGAATGATCCCAGAGTTTAAGAGCTGGACGGCAGGTGCCACGCTGGTTGGAGGGCCCACACTCTGAATGGGCCTGATCTGGTTTAGCCGAAGACCACCCTGTGCAATGCCTCCCACTGCAGGAGCTGAGGTCAGAATCTGTAACGGCACTCCGGCAGAGGGGATGGAAAGAGATTGACTGGCAGGCACCACTTGAGGGAAAGAGATACTGGAAGATGTTTGGATGGAGGACACTGGGACCAGCTGAGGCATGGAGATGGGCACTAACTGTGTCGGTGCTGGAGTGACTTTAGCCTGGGGCACTGGGACTACTTGTGTTGGGGAGGAAATAGATATAACTTGCGGGACTTGCATTTTGGTTGCTGTAGAGTTTGTGTTTTGGTCCCCCAGGTGGTTTGTCATACGCTGGGGGAGCTGATTGTTTGGAAGCTGTGAGACAGACACTATAGTTGTGGCACCTTCAGGCAGAGCTGATGAAGCTTCCTGTTGGTGTTGAATCAGTCTGTTGCCTGTGTTTACTGCGCTTTGGAACTGAGGAGGTGGAGATGTGAGAGGGGACACTGGGACCAGCTGAGGGCACTGGGAAACCTGGGCTCCTGAAGAATGTTGGACCAGCTGGGACACTGGAATACCCTGAATCGAGGGCACAACCTGGGGAAGAGAGAAGACCTGAGGGGTGGAGGGGCTAGAGGAAACTACAGAACTGGGAGCGTTTAAGTGGGAGCCAGCAGTGGCAAAAACAGCATACTCCCCCTGCTGACTGGACACTGAGGAGGCGATGACGCCTGTAGATGACATGGATCCTGGAAGTGTGAGAGGCTGCTGGTGAGGGGACGCCTGTGTCAGCACCAGAGGTGGGGAGGAGAGAGCTGGTGAAGACGGGGATAAAGCTGATGCTGTTTTGATGCTACCATTTGGTTTCACTCCCAATTGGTCAGGGACACTCATGTAATCCAAAGTGTTGTTACTTTCTGACTTGACTTGCAGAGGAACGGAGATGAGCGATGATGGATTTGAGGCAACTGTGGCATTTGTGCTAAGAACGACTGCTGGAAGACCACCGGGCTTGTTCTGTAAAGCTGAAACATCCTGCTGCGCTGTGGAAACTGCCTGCTGAGGCGGCCCACTGATATTAGACTTGGTTATTACCTGAGCACCGTTCAGTATTAAAGGAGAACTACCGGCTGCTACAGGACTCAATGTGACTGTCTGACAGTCACCCAGGTTCAATCCATTGATTATGACACCTGTGCCAGCACCGGAGATCAGGGAATTCCCATTGAGGAGCAATGGCTGAGAGGCTGCAAGGAAGCCACTGGAGCCGTTGAGGATGAGCTGACCTCCTGTGCTACAGGGGACCGCAGAGAAAGAGATGATGGACGCAGCCTCCTCTGTTTTGTCAGGGGTGTCGTCCATAGCACTGGCCTCATCTTCAGTGCTGTGGTTCCCGTCAGACTCACTGAGCAGAAAGAAAAATACACAGGTCAATCTAAGGGAAACATACAAAATCTAATCTGAATCATTTTCCCCTTAAGACATTCTTAATGTGACATTTTAAGCCACGTAGATACTGACATACCATCATTAATTTTGTTGCATGTTTTATGGAGATATTTAGATATTTATGGAGGTGACCAGTGGGGACTTTTCATAAACATATGAGGTTTGGTTATTAAATAATGAGACTGCGCTTATAAGGATAAACCCACATGGTTCACAGTCACACATTGTTATATATTAAAGATTGTTTATTCACATACAACTACTATAACTTACCAATAAGTGACATCTTTAATTCACTGATAGTTACTGATTAAAGTGCGTGTGTTTTTGTTGCAGCATTAAAAAATGATTGGCTTAAAAGCTGAGCACATTAACTTGAAATTTTTGTTGAAATTAAATAAAACTGCAGCTGGAGGTATTCATCCATTAATTGAGGTTTATAGACAACACTGCATGTCACATGTACATATGTTTGAATGGTACAAATGATTTAGTAAAGGCAGAGAGCATGTGCAAGATGATGAATGTTCTGGACACCTATGCACATCAAAAATGTCTGAAAACATCCAACAAATGGTTCAAAATGATCAATAACTCTGTAAGAATCAAAATGTTTTCATTCTTCATCAAGACAATGTGCCACCTCACACTGCACTCTCAGTGAAGCAGTTTTTGACCAAAAAAGTTGTAACACGGACATTTCTTTAGTGCTTTTCAACTCTACAGCAGACATAAACCCACCCACACCTTCGCAAAATTTCACAAGAGGGTTCCAGGTAAAATGTAATTGAAACTTTCTGCCAAACGACTTGTGCAATGCTCTGATTGGCTGGAGATGTTCAGGTGATTAGGAGGAAAAGTTACATGATTTTACTTTAATTCACATTGTGAAGTTTGCACCATGAAATTGTTAATGGAGGAGGCCAATTCAAATAAGCTTATCGTTTATTAGTTCATACTCAAAACCAGCGGAATTGTTTTCTGGTGGTTTTTGACATTTTGCATAGAGGACATACATAAACATAAATCAACATAAATGATTTATTGTCCAGATATGGTCAACGTTGGTCCAGATATGCCAATAAAACATAAAAACATGAAGGTTCAGCTGTGGGCAGATGAGGAGACTAAATTCTTCCCATCTCATCCATGGAAAAAAATATTTTTGTTGGAAATTAGAAACAGAATGTTGCATTTCTTTTAGTCTGTTTATTGTAAACCTTATGCCTCCCCTCCTTACAATGACAACCGCACAGCCTCATTTACTTTTTCCAAACCAATTTAAAATACAGTGTGTAAAAATATCTGGAGATTCTAGGTGCAATTTGTATTTTATAACATCAATCCTAGTTTATAAAGCTTCTTGTCAGTTTACCCATCTGCTGTAAACCACTCTCTTAAATCCTGCACCCTGTTTGGTTTTTGCTTTTTTTTTTTTTTGGATATTTCAAGAGACTTGATTAAAATTTAAAGTGAAACAAAAAGAAAATGATTTAGTTTAATCACATTTGGTATTCTTTCATGACATATAGATTCTATTAATACATACAGTACGTCTGTGTTGCTTGTTCTTGCGGCCTTTAAATGATAAAAATATGACGAAGCAGAGACATCAATGTAAACGTAGACACGATGTCCTGCCTTAGACAAAGTGTGATGTTTTTAAGTTTATCTTAGTAGAAAAGAGCAATATACCTTCTGACACTAAAATAAAAAAATGGAAAAACCTCCTGCTATAACTGTGTTATACAGGGTGCCTCCAGATATCAGACACTGAATTTGATGATTTTAATCGCACTTTTTCCACACAGGGCCACGTAGGTTTGGATTTTTTTCCCCTTAAAAATAAAACTTCATTTAAAAACTGCATGTTGTGTTTACTTGTGTTTTCTTAAATTTGTCTGATGATCTGAAACATTTAAATGTGACAAATACACAAAAATGTAAGAAATCAGGAAGGGGGCAAACACTTTTTCACAACACTAACAAAAAAAAAAAAAGCAACAGATGATGAAGATGAACAAAAATAATGACGACAATACACAAAAATTAAAAGAAACCGAAATGATCAAATAATCCATTGATACAACAAAGAAATGATCAAAACTGAATAAAACATGCCAAGCCATGAAACGGCAAATCGCCCACCCTGTTTTGAAACTTTTTGAAACCCTTTTTCCTTGAAAGTCACGACATACACTGCCTGGCCAAAAAACGTCACACACTAATATTTTGTTGGACTGCCTTTAGCTTTGATTAAAACATGAATTTGCTGTGGAATCATTTCAATAAGCTTCTGTAATGTCACAACATTTATTTCTGTCCAAAGTTACATTCATTCTTCGCCAAGATCTTGCACAGATGATGGAGAGTCGGACCCCTCCAGCACATCCCAAAGATTCTCAAGGTCTGGACTCTGTGGAGACCAATCCATGTGTGAAAATGATGTCTCATGCTCCCTGAACCACTCTTTCACAATTTGAGCTCCATGAATCCTAGCATTGTCTTCTTCCAATATGCCCGTGCCATCAGGGAAGAAAAAAAAATCCATTGATGGAATAACCTGGTCATTCAGTATATGAGTAACCCTGAGTTCTGTTTTTTTAGGATTTGATTTCCCCACACTTTAAGGGATCGGCAATAAAGATCATTCATGATTTTTTTTCTGACCACATTTCTTCCCCAATGATGATGGTTCCCCACTATCCCTCCATTTTTTAAATAATGCACTCGACAGTTTTTTACCCATTTTGATAGTTTTGAAACAGATGAACATCTTTTCCACGGCAGAATGTGTCTTTGACTTGGTTGTGTAATAAATAAGAAGCTACTCACTGCATCAGTTAGATAACTTGTTGCCTCTTGAAACATAATCACCCACACAGTAATTATCCAATGGGAGGTTCTTATTTGCTTATATAAATCCAAGTGGTGACTTTTTCTTTTGGCCTGGGAGACAATTTGGAATCAGCAATGTCAATAACCCAATTGTTTATTACATGACAATTTCAACCTCACTACAACACAAACAATAAAATTTGGTGCCTCTAACTAAAGTCATTTTAGCCATTTTCAAAATAGGCTTTTGCAATTACAAATTAATATGCAAATTAGTGGTTGACATAGCAACCCTTCCTCCTGCCTTCACTACCAATATTCCAAGTTTGGTTAGTTGGGGACCATGGATAATCAAGAAATTGAGCAAAAAACAAAAATAATGGACAAAATTGGAAAAGAATCAACTAATTGAGCAAAAATAATGAAAATTATGCACAAATTGACCATAAAATTACCCAAATCTTCCAAAAAATGAACAAATCACAATCACCTCTGTTCAACAAATCACTACAGTCCAAAGTAAAAACAGGGCAAACATCAGGTGCAGTTATAGCTTAAAATATTAGATATACGTAAAAAATAATAATAATAAAAAACACACAGCCCAACCTTAACTTTGGGAATCACTGGTCTAGACGATCCATTCTCCAAAATTGAATCATGACCCACTTGTGGACCACAGGAGATTTGATTTTGTCAAGTGAATTGCTTTTTTTTTTTAAGGGCTGCATAGACCGTTTCTGCCTGTGTCGAGGTTTAAAATGCATAAATCTGCTAATTTGTCCCTTGTTGTGAGGGTTGTGTCAGGAAGGGCATCCGACG
>JAQQAE010009878.1:0-14365 GCA_029823295.1 Pseudamia nigra
GTCCCCCAGCAGAACAATGGAGTCCCCATCAGGAGCGCTCTCCAGCACCCCCTCTAAGGACTCCAAAAAGGGTGGGTGCTTTGGTTCATTAAAAAAAAAAAATTAAAACAAATTTCTTTGTCAGTGTCCTTATTTTCAGTTGTGCAAATTATGTAAATCAACAAGATAAAAATAAAGAAATATTTATAAAGATATAAATGAATACCAAATAATCAAAAAAGTAACAAAAAAACACCCAACAATATAAACAACTAAATTAGCAAAAAGAAACAAAAAATTACACAAATGAACCAAATCAAGTTTAATCAGGTTTTTCTTTCCCTATGTTTGACAGTAAACCATGTTTAAGATCATATATATATAGAGAGAGAGACACACACACATCGTATAGGGCCTGGTTCTGGATCCATCACTTAACTGATGCGTTAACGTGCACTTTACATTGCAGGATAAATAATTTTTTCAGATGCAACACATTAGGCTACAGTAAATTCTATATCATAGAATTTCTATGAGTCATTTTTATGCAGTTCCACTTGTATCATTCTAATTATAAACTAACAATACTTTATGTTTATTCTACCCATCACTGGGTACTATAGTTGTCCATAATGTCATCAATTCAGTGCTTCAAAAAATTATACAAACAGCTCTTAACAGCTATAATATACTGTATTATGCATTAGTGTTATGAATAAATTGTGCTGTTTGCCAGAGCTTCTGTGCATGCATGGCTAAATTTAAATACATCTCCTCCTTTCTGTTTCCTCCTCTGCAGCAAAACAGTTAGATAACACCAAATGCACATACTGTATGCATATGTCCAAGGGTAACCTCTGCAGGGGCTCACTCAAGGGTGTGTGTATGTGTGTGTGTGTGTGTATGTGCAAACTGACACTCTAATCCATCAGTAGTCCTTGTGCCCTGAGCCTTAAACAAACAAGCACAGATATTTCTCTAACCATGCTTTCCACATCACCTCCAGGTTATCAGGGTCACACTAAACCACAATCAAAACTCAGCAGTGGTGTGGTTAAGTTTAAAAAATGAGTGAAAAAAACTAAAGAGGAAAATTGATCTGGGAATTTGACCAAGCTGGGAAATTAGCAGCAGAAGAAAGGTGATCTAAGGGTATTTAAGTTGCTTGCTCCGTGTCCTGCAGGATGTAAGATTAGACAGTGTGAACATCTAGTGTGCCTGTACTCACATCATCTTCCTTGGTGCCACCCCAGAAGTTGGTCCCACCTGCATAGCTAGGAATATTTAACACTGCAATCCCCTGAAGGCTAGGCAGGGGGATGTACTGGCCATCACACTGAAAATGCACAGAAAAACCCAATGAGAGCTCAGGTGGATGAGTGTTTCACCTACTGTAATTCCAAAAAATGTTCTGTCAGGAAGAAAAATGCAAATCACAAAATAATGCAAAAAAAAATTATTCACACAGACCATATTTGTTGTTTTGTCTGGTCAGATTCTTATTTATTTGAAAATATACAGCCATTCTGCATCTGCAATATTTTCCAAAAAAAAAAAAAACAGCCAGGAAATTTTAGAATTGGAAATGATTCAAAAACAATTTGATTTAAAACAGCTGATGTGAAAAGGTGAATTTTTTAGATGTGCGTTATGAGCAGTTTGCACTGTGATACACTGATCTTTTAAATCTATTTTACGCCACATTGTGTTGCTCCCGAAAGTCTAAACTTCTTTTCAGATGCTCCATTTTTACCAAATCATGATTAAAAACACATTTTCCCATTAGCTGTTTCTAATAACACTGTTGTTTAATGATTTTCTTTTTTCAAATGTGTTGCAGATCCAAAATTATGGAATGGCTGTATATTTTCAGTTAAATGGACAAAAATTGAACTTAAACTTTAATACTGATGCATTTTTAGACCTGGATGAACTTTTTTCTGAATCAGGGTTAGTGCAAAATTCCTCGCTGTTCTTCCCACTCTCACCTCAAGTTGGACTTTCTGCTCCAGATTCTTATAGGTTCTCTGCAGAAGCTCCTTTGTGCCCAAAACACCATACCACATCATGTTCTTGGTGCGACTCCTGGATCAGAGAAAGAAAAGATGTGAAGTAATGGGGCAAAAATTAACCAGGTTTCAAAATTTGAAGTGCTATAAACAGGTTTCTACGTTCTGCAGCAGTGTTAAATAAGCTGCTAAATCTTTTATGGTTGAGTCATCAATTTGTTTGTAATTTTTTTTCATTTTATTTACTGTTTTGTTACTTTTCAACTTTTAATTTCCTTAATTATTTTCATAATTTGATGTTTATTTCTGTTTATTCAGTGAATAATTTTTTGCTTTCTGGATTTGATGATATTTTGCTGATTTTTTGTCATTTTGTTTTGTCATTTTTTCATTGCTTTGATTATTGAGTATATCTGTTACATTCACATGTACTGTACATAAAAATGGTATGTCATGAGGATGTTGGAATCTGGGTCCCAAGAAAATGTCAAATTTCTTTTTTGGGTCTTGAGCCAAAAAGGTTTGAGTAAGTTATATTTGTCACGGCATGAATGTGATTTATGGATGATGCTTTCAGCAAAGAGCAATGCTGGGTGATGGCAGGGTTTTGTGGGTGGTATCATGTTTTGTGATTTTGCATGTAACTTTAATGCTCCAAGTTTTCAATTTAAACTTATTTGAACTTGTTACTTCTAAAACAAACCATTTTGACGACAGGAAATGTCACCTTGGTCATTTGATGAGTGACTGTGATAAATGCTGACTGGGCTATACAGTTTACATTGGCAGACATTCCATGACATTTTGTTTTGTAGTTTTGTTACAACATCACCTGTCACAATGAAACATGTCAAACAGTTTTTGTGCTTCCTCCCTCTGCCCTCGGTCTCTAGGTCTCCTGATGTCCTTGCTGTGTGTTTGCTGGGTCTGGACCAGTCCAATATCTGTGGACGTCACCCAGTGTCTGTGTTGTCTGTTGTCCTATCTCTACTCTTTTCTTTTGTCTCTCTGTCCACTAACCCCAACTGGTCAAGACAGATGGCTGCTTACCCTGAGCCACTCGTTCTACTGGAGGTTTTTCTCTTCCATTAAAGGAAGTTTTTCCTCCCCCCTGTCACTCTTGGCTTGCTCGTGGTGGTTATGTTGGGTTTACGCTCTGTATAGTCATGAGGTTTCGGCCTCAAATTGTGACGCGCCTAGAGATAATCGGTGATTATGATTGGTGCTATACAAATAAAATTGAATTGAATGTCTATCTATTTAGGAGAGTTTGATGCCTAATGTTCAGGTTACTGGATTTTACACTTTGTAAGGCTGTTAAAGTACACAGAGCCAATTGTAATTACTTCAGAACAGAGTGGAAAAGGTCCTACCTGCACTTCTCAGGATGTTCCTCTCGCTTGTTATTGAACTCCAGTGAAATCTTGGCATCAAGGCCAATCCCAAAGTAGTTGTTCATTACACACTTCTCCATGTAGCCCTCTCTAGATGAAAGAACAGCCACACAAAGTTATCAACTCCATGTCCATCAGGGTTTAAAAGAGTATAAATTTGCATGTAAATAATCAGTACAAATATCGGGAAAACGGACAGGGACATAGTGACAAGATGAGAAGAGGCATTAAAAGAGAAAGAGCTCGTACAGTGAGTCAAGGTCAGGGTCGATGAAGGGCGTGGCACCGAATGGGTCGATGTTCGCCAGCAGCATCTTACTAATGATGGAGCTGCCAGCAATAGAGGCAGCGAGACCAGCCCGCAGGCCTACACAGAAACACACACACACACACACATTTGTCACATAAGGCTGAGCTGGAATGTCCATGTGATCCTGTCCTTGTCTACTTTGGATTGAGTTCAGGAAGGCCAGTGTCATGCAAAGTTTGGAGACATGATGTGTAAAATGTGTTGCCATGAGCACACTTACATAATCAAGAGTTAGTTAATAAATAAAAAAAAAATTAATAAAACCAGAAATTTAAAATGCAAACTCTTTGTATTATGGTCATGATGTACAGTATATTTAGGTACATTATCCATTCATTAGATGCTTATTATTAACATATTTTTATGTATAGGCTAGTGTGGATTAAAAGTCTTATTCTGTGAAAATGCATCTTTATTAGCTGACTATCTAAAGTCTGCAATGTAAATAAATCTGACAACAGGAAAATCAAGCGGTTTCAAATTGCTATAATCTGTGACATCACAAGTTAAAATGCATTAACCTTGCCCTCATGAGCCAGCAGAGGTTGAAATTTGAAAATGTAGTAGCACAAGGTGCAACCAACTGTACTCCAGCTAAAGTTAGCCCTGCCCGCATGAGCAACCTGAACAAGATTCCTGACAACTTATTTTACAGAAAACTGTCCATGAAAAGTGTATTATTGTGCACTTAGAAGCTGTGTGATAAAATATGCTCTTACGTCAGCTTGGGAATCAGCCAATCAGAGTGTTATGTGTTTAAAAGTGGCCAGTTACACCATATCTCATTGAAATCTGAGCAGATGTAGCAGTTACGAAGAGGCTGCTGGAAAAACTAAAGAAAAATAAAATCATCACACTTTGTTTTGTCGGTATCCTTATAGAAGTATTTAATAGGCACCTATATGTGACACAGATACAAATTTAAGTGTGAAGGTATGGGACCTTTAACTCCTTATATGATAAAATACATTACAATGTTTAACATCCTTCCCTTAATAATCTAATTGTTGCTTTTTGATAGTAAGAATGTTTTTGTACATAAATTACAAGCTAATTATCACAAGAATACCTCAATACCACTTGATAAATATGGACTATGCTATGATGCACAATAAGTCAATCAACATAAATGAATAAGTGCTTTATACTGACTAATAAACAAAGATAGATTGATTCAGCGGAGAATTAATGTTTTGTTAACTACAAACTATCCTGGCAATAGTATTAGACAATACCTAATAAGCTTAATAGTCACTGGGTTCTAATGAGGCCATGTCATTTTATTATATTCAGCATGATCAATAAAAACACAATATCTGTCAACCTCTACTAATAAACAATATATTATGTCTACATTCATCTAGTTAATAGTCAAAAGTGCATCTGAACATAAAGCGCGACCCTTATGGTTTAAGATGAAAGCATACTGATAACTCTGCTATGTGTGCATATAAAATGAGTGAAGTGTACAGTTTACACGACTGTGTTTGGTTTTACCAGGACAGATGATGCGTGTGTTGAGTACAGGGAGGTTCTCCTTGCTGGTGGTGAAGGGGGTGATGGTGAAGGACCCATAAGACTGAGTGCTGCGACTCACCCTCCTCTCCGTTGGAGAACATGGACTCTTAGCGGCTGGAACCACAGTTAGAATGTCATATTATTCTCGTGCCCTTTTTATATTCAATTTCCTTCAGAGACTTTACAGTGACTCCAGCTCTTAAGGAGGGGTACACAGTCATGGTGGGTTTCATATATTAAAAGCACCTGCATCCCTGGAGGTAAAATGAAGTAGAAAAAGTCTCAATGTACTGTGCATGAACTGTCAACACCAAAATGCAAAGAGAAGAGTTTATTGGAAAGTATACAATAAATAAAGACTGACACTGAAGTAAGAATGACTTGATATAACCCAAGATGAGCTTTATTACCTTTGTGGTATGAAACATTGGGCTCATAAATCATAAATACTTACTTCTCACTTATTTGGGTTTACAGGACCGTCACATTACAAGGTTAACTCTAAGAGCCCCAAGGGTCAAGAATGTGTACTATGATTTTGGTTTGAAAAAAAAAGGATTTGTAATTCTATATTTGAGGGTTAGAAGTGTGAATTTTTTTATTTAGTTTTTCTATTTACTGTACTTTTTTGTACTTTTTTATTTTCTGCAAAAAACTGAACACAAAGGCTTTTCAGATGTTTTAATGCTGTTCTTAAAGGAAAACACAGAAAACTGGAGAATCTGTGCCGGTTTGCACTCTGAAAATAATATATAGCCATAAGGCTATCTTGTATTACAATCTGCAATTTTTAAAAAATGTAACAAGAAAAATATCAGAGAGGATATAAACTGGGCAATAATGAAAAATGAAGAAAAGGACAAGTAAGACAAGAAAATGTGCAAGGCTAACTCAACAAAAACTGCAGATACAGGCTATCTTGTTGGAGCTGTCCACAATACATCTTCTACTTCCTCATTTGAGTTGACTGATATTTTTAGGTCTGACTCCATAAAAAATGTTACCTATTATTTAGAGATTTTAAATTACTTTTGCAAAATTCATCAAATCTAATTTCCAGACAAAGATGAGAACAGTGGGAATTCTGCCTAAATGCTCCATGTGCAGTGTATGGTGGGTATTTTGAGAGAATGGATAATAGTAGCGAAATATTGATATTAACCGAAACTGTCAATAACAGCCTTTTCTGTTGAATAGTAAGTGTGATTTATGTCCAGGTCAGGAAGGCTTAAGGAGGCAACAAGAGGAAAGAAGGAGAGGAGACAATGAGGAGGGTTTGACTGATACCCCTAGCTCTCTAACAGCTGGAAAATGTGTGGAAGGAAGTAGCCCTATGATAAACAGGAAGAACTTGTGCTCCTAAGACAATAACACATCCTGTGGCTGATGTGCATACACATACAGAGGTACAGTAGGCATATTCATCCACAAACAATACTCCAAATCTGGCACACAGATTCATATGAACACACACGGTTTGACTTTGTAAAGGCCCTGTTGTCACAGTTTTAGCAGGTACGATAATTTATTATTAAACGACTTTCTGCCTCCAACAGCTGAAGATGAGAAATAAGGGGCTTAGCCTGGTGCAAGAGGTGGAATATCACAGAAGACATTGTTTCTCTATGGATTTTAGTACTAATCCTTGAGTTTATTTACGACAGGAAACATTATTTGCGTCAGCAGCACTTTTTCCATTAGCTCGTAGTCTGCTGGACTGTGAGCAGGGGATGCAATATCCACAAGGTGGCAACATTTAAATCATGCATAATTTTCCATTGACCTCTATTCACTTCATAAAGTTGAAAAAACCTCTGGTAGATATTTTTCAGATCAGTGTTCTCTGAGGTTTTCAAATTAAATGGGAGAGTTTTGCTTTATTTTTAAAATGCTACATCCATTAGGGGGCAGGTGTTTTTACGAAGCTGGCTTAAAACTAATTAAATCTCTTTTAAGTGGTTTGTGAGGCTGTCAGTGAGAACAATGCCAGCTGGCAAAGTGAAAGGCGTGTACGTCAAATAGTGAGTGCTCAGTTAAGTGGTTTGGATTTGGCCCAGAATGGAAATGCATCAAGGCCAAGGAGGTAAAAGGGAACAGGTCAGATTAGTGATCTGAAACAGGCCAAGACCAGCAGCAGAAAGTGATAGACTTACACGGCACTGCTTCCAGTTCCTTAGTGTCCTCATCTTTCTCACTGTCTCTGTTTTCCTCCTCGCTGTCCTTCCTGAACTCCAGAGGAGATGCCAGCTCTGTCTCCTCTGTATGTGCATTCTGCTCATCCACCACTGCACAGAGGAAACACACAGTGTTTTGGGTAGTGAGATACATGTAACAGTGTTATGTGAATAAATTACAAAGAGGTTAGATCTGAATATTCTTTTAGTTAAAGCACAGGACGGCTCAAAAAGAGTTGTCAGTACATTGAGACAGATTCCATTCATTTGGAGGTATGCGTTCCAGTTTTGAATGCTGATCATTTTTGATTGATACTGCCCATAGAAAATATTTCTAACACATTTCAGATGTAATGAATTATATTATTTTGATGAAGAAATTAAAATACCTACATGCATTAAGTGCACTGGTCTTAAACGTCTTCAGATAATCATGGTAAAAATTATGTTTAAACCCTCAGAATGTAGCATTTACTACAAAAAAGATTTACATGTTACTGACTTATGCACTTACATTATAATAACAACTCTAATGATGTGTAAACTGGTTACAGGCTTTGTGATCTGTTCACTTCTCAATGGTGTTGTATTACCATTGTTAAGCTAACATTAAAGTTGAATGATTTTTGGAATGAATTGAAGATACAGTACATGATACATCACTAAACATTGCAAAAGATGTTTTACTGGGTCACTAACAACTTTGAGTGGCCCAGTTTAGTCATAATGTGTACACTGCAAGTTTACAACTTTTATGGTGAAAAGTAATAACAAAAGTGGTGGCTCACATAACTAATCATCTGTTTGTGGTGTTTTCCCAGATACGTATTCTGATAGAATGTAAAAACATAAGTGGTAGTTCAGGAATGATGAGGAAACAAAATCATTCACAAGGATGTTGATTATTCCTCTCTCATTTGTAAAAGAAGAAAAACATGGAAATCAGAGTCAGGATCCTCTACCACTTCTCTTTTGTCTAGAAGAGCTATGGGTAACGCAGCCTATAGCATCACCTTCTGACCACATGACACAGTATTTTATTTGCTCCAAATTCATTTATGGAAACACAACGCATTCTCCGTTTGACAATTTTTCAAAAGTTTGCTTTGAATTCACTTCATATTTCCTGAAAAATAGCTTCCGAAGGAGGTCCCTGTGTATGTAATGGAAGTAAGACTGAGCTTCATGTACCTCTCTCAGCCTGTTCTATGATCTGTCGGACCGCTTTCTTCAGACTGTTTGCCCGTAGCATCAGCTGCTCCCTGCTTTTGAAGAGCTGGTGCGGAGAACCTCCCCCTCCTTTTTCAGTCTCCTCCTCTTCCAGCTTCTCCTTCAGCTCTGTCAAGCTTTCCTCACTGGCCTCCTCCTCCTCCTCTTCCTCTTGTTCCTCCTCTACAATAGGAGGTGTGGAGTGTGGAAGTGGAGGTAGAGACTCTGTGTGGAGGGTCTGAAGGAGGGAGTCCAGTTTCTCATTTAGGATGGCACACTGGTTGAACAATGAGAAAAAAAAACAGATGGGAGTGCTGTGGCAGCAAGTCTCAGGCTGAAGGATGTTACCTGCATTGTTTTGTGACTTACTTTGAGAGACATAGTGTCACATTCGTCTGCATTTTCTGTACTTTTTTCATAGGCTTTCCCCACTTTGGCAACAAAATCCTTCACCGTTTCACACAGGATCCTACAATACAGTGAGAAAAAAAAACATGTTTGGAGATGCAAGATATGACAAAGACAAGACAGATGATACAGAATCCTGGCATGTTTGAATGTTTATGCTACATTGTCTCAGTTATATTTCACTTCATTATTATTTGAATGGGCAATCATGATTTACCAGCATGAAAACCTGTGCATCTCCTCTGAACAGGCAATGAAACCTTTCACCATCATATGCTTTAAGGAGTTCTACCTTTATTTCACACAAATACTGTACATCTTTTATGAAGGTCAGTGGAAATGTAAATAGACAAAATATGAAACAGCATAATATTGTGCTAAATATAACCCACATGTGTTTTATGTGGTACAGTATTTGTTTTATTTAAGACATGCTGAACACATTTTAGTCTTTGTTTACTCTCTGCTGGTTTCAGTCCACCTGTGTGGGATGGGAGTCACTTACTTGGCAGAGGAGATGACCACAGAGTGCTGCTCAGAGTTGAGGATCTTTGTGAGATGAGCAGCTACTGAGTCTTCATAGGTTGAAATGTGAAACTGGAAAGAAAACATATGAATAAAAAAATTTAATGCATTATTGTATATCTGGGCAGCTTACATGTGTCTAGGGCAGGGGTCAAAGCCGGGTAACCTTTGCAATCTAAAGAGCCATTTTTAGACAGCAATGAAAAATGTGTCAAGAGCCGCAATAAAATATGTGAAACCTTTATGTACCACATTACATATAGCGCACATGTTAGCTGTCACTGTGTGTTAATATGTATTAGTACTTTATACTTTTTTATTGTGTTTATTTGTATTCTTTTTGTTCATTAACTTGTTTAACTTAACTAAGTTTTATTCACTTTGTTGATTATTTTCATTTTTTGTTACTTTGCTCATTTCTGTTCATTTTCTTGGTTTTGGCCATTTACTTGATTATTTTGATAATTGTGTGGACTTATTTATTTTTTTTAATTTTTCTGCATTATCTATTTTCTTGTTGTTGTTGTTAGTGCTTATTTCTTCATTTGTATCATATGTCAAAGCACAGGAGCCACTAGGGAAGTGCCAAGGGACCACATGTTGCTCTGGAGCAGACTCCCCAGTTTAGGGCACAGACAAAATCTAGTGTTGATCAGATTTTCCCTCGGATTTCAAGGACCTTTTTTGTACCTGTGCTCTCTAATTTCACTGTAAGGTATCATAGCTGTCCATCAGATTGGTGAAGGCCATTCTTACACACATGCTACTGTAAACACATAATGTACTTTTACAATGTACACCTGCAATATAGACCCTTTGGGATTCATTTTAGCTTTCTTCCCTATGTCTGATTCAAACCTGTGATGTTTTACAGCTAAACTTTCTCTCTCCTCACTGCTGATGTCATAAGTTAGTAGAATTCAGAGTGGGTTGCTTTTCCTACCGTCCATCTTGTGCAGATTTCTAGACTGGCAGTGCTGTTCAGATTTTAACAGCTTTTATTCTATATTAGAGTTTACAATAAAAATGAATTTTCACAGTATGGGACCTCTAAAGCCACACACAACAGCTATATGTCGTAGTTACTTTTACCACGCAAAGAAAATGTTGAAAATGTAAGACTAATTTGAGAGAAAGTTTGATTCTGAGCCCACATGACCTGAAGCTGATTTGGAAATGTCATGCACTATTTCCAGCATGTGCTCAGCTACCTCCTACTCATGTCTGTCTGTCTGGGAGCCCTGCTGGGTCTGATTGTGTCTACTGATGCATGTGAACATCTGTCAACTCTAGTGAGCACCTGGCAGTCGTCAGCTCCCTCAGGCGTGGTGGGGCAGCTGTGTTTGGGTGGGATCTTAATCTCGTAGGTCATGATGCTCCAACGGTCCAACATCTTGGTGCTAGCCCTCTCTAACTTTTCTAGGATCTGGGGCAGCTGGGTGTCATCATCACATGACGGGCCCCAGCCCAGCACCCGTGCCAGATCGTTGCCTGTACCCAAGGGCAACACCCCCAGCTGGCACTGAAACACATGGAAAGGGTTATGGTATCAGGGAAACATTTCCGCTGAGAACAGAATGAGTGTGTGTTGGTGCATGCTTGCTGGTGTGTGTATAATGTGCGTGTGTCTTTATGTAAGCTTGCCAGGAGCAAAGACAAAAGCATAAGGACAAAAAGCACTGAGGACATAATATTTCATTTACTTGTAGTTTACCTTGTTTCTGACATTTGTGCAGATATATATATATATATACACAGTATATGAAAAAATCTATTTGATCATCATCTATTTTTGATTCATTTTCATATGATAATATAACAGACTACTTGAGCACCTGTTTGTGAAGATTGAGCTTGTCAATCTCTGACAGAACCCAGCCCACACTGCCGTCACCCCCGCAAACAAGGATCCGGAAGTTGTCAAACTTTTGAAACAGGCGCAAGCTAAAAAAGATACATATACAACATGAAATGTGGTCAGATGTGTTCATCAATGAACAAATCTGGAACAAATTAAGAGACCACTTCAAATTTCCAGAACTGAGGCCTGCTGAACTAAAGAATGTGTACAGGAAGGAGGATGGTCACGAGCCATTAAACAATGCGGAGCTGCTTGTATTGTTGTTGGTATTGTTTGAAAAGACATATGAACTTGTTGCTCTGCATTATCCAGGAAAACACTGTGTTATTGGATATTATTTGGAAAGTAGAAGAAATATTTTCAATAGTGTCTGGAGTAAAGTGTCCATTTTACTCAAACATAAATCATAAAACCAGTAGTCTCTTAAATTTTTTCCAGACCTAGATAATATTTATAAAGCTGTTGTTATTCTCAACAAAATAATGGCAATAATAACTTCTATACCCAAGGTGTGGCCCCCCATTGACCAGGTCGAAGACCTGAGCTGGGTTGAGAAGCTGTTTGAAGCGTCGTAAGAATTTGACTCCCTGGTTGTCGCCACTTTTGGAGTTTACAAAAACCAGGAGGGGACTGGCACACGATGGGGGACATGTAGCTTTCCAGAAACCTGAAGAGAGATCACAACAGAAAAAAAGATGTACAGTATTTAAAACATTGAGCACCACAAGAAAATGTCTATACGTCTCCATTTAACCGGTGGCAGCTGAAATCTCAAGAGTGATCACTCTGATTTCAGCAACTAGACCATCCCCTAATTATTTTACTTTAAAGTTTTAATTTATTTCCAGTCAGCTCAATATCACACGAATTACGTATTAAACAAAAGTAGATTTTTCAATGTGACAGCTCTAGTTAAAGGGACACTGTGTGGGATTTAAAGAAAACACTACAATTCAGTTCAATTCAATCTTTATTTGTATAGCACCAATCATAATCGCCGATTATCTCTAGGCGCTTCACAATTCACCATCCTTACTCAGAGACGCCTGCGATGGATTAGTCAACGTGTGCAGGATGGATGATGGTCGCAACCCAAAAGACATTCTATATGGGAAACTTGCCACAGGAAAGCGACCGACCGGTAGGCCGGTTCTGCGCTTCAAGGACACCTGTAAATGCGACCTGAAGGCCTGTGGCATAAACCCAGCAATGCTTCAGTGAGCGACCTCAAACCGCACACAGTGGCATTCCACTGTCAAGGCTGGAGTCCGACGGGCTGAGGAGGAGAGAGAGATCCTGCATGAGGAGAGGAGGACTCCCCGGCAGCAGAAGCTCCATTCCGTCCCCGCTGTCCCAATTGTCCCCACTGCCCCCACTACTGACTACATCTGCAGCACGTGTCAGCGAAGCTGCCGATCCCGCATCAGGCTTTACAGCCACAGCCGGCGCTGCAAAGCAACTACTGACGGACATGTGTGCAGATTCCATTGTCTCCTGAGGCAAAAGGATGCCAACAACAACATCATAAAATCACTGTACACTGAGCAACATAATGCATGGAATAGCACATGCCAAAACCACATGCAAAGCCCTAACACACACATACACATGCATACACACTAATCTGAAGGGGGTAATGCAACAAGAATTTGAATGCTAACAACATAATCTGTTGTGTTGTGTTGACAGCAACATGCATATACGTAAGAACTTCCACCATATTGTGTATGTGTATGTGTGTATTAGTGTCCCTCTATTCTCCTTTTCTATTTTTAATCTTTCTGTCTTCCCACTTTTCATTTATTTTTCTGGTTTTCTCTCTGTGTTGTTGGTAAGGAGATTTACAGCAAGCCAGTAGAAGCGACGGAGAGAAAGAGGGAGGGAAGGGAGGGGAGTCACGATACTCCAGCACGTGTCTACTACAGTCTTCCCCTTCCAGCCAATTGCAACCAAACTCCCTATTTTCCCAGCCTGCCTTTGGGAAGGGGGGTCCTGGCACGTGACAAGACGCAGTGAGAGTGAAGGACACATAGATGAAGTAACGCCCATCTTTTGTTTTCTGCATTTGTCTCCTCCCGAATATCTCACTACCCCCCCCACCTCTGTTTTATCCATCTACTAATTAGGTGGTGTCAGCTATTCACAGACTCAGTGAGATGTGCAACAGTAATGCAATCACACATGCTTATCTGGGTCCGTCTTACAGGTGCTGATCTCCACCTAGAATGGGTTTTATGTGAACCTGGCCTCGACACACAAACACAAATGCAGGGAACGGCAGAGCATGATTGTATTCCTCTTGCTGAACAAAAGGTCTGAAAGGAGGCTCTTCCTCTTGTGCTGTCTCCTCACCAGAAGCAGGTCTATTTTTAGCTCCAACAAAGGTGCGCATAAACCTGTCAGGTATGGTTATTCTTAAACACCTGGCTATTGTCATCGCAGATAAAATCCTGGAATGTGTAACAGCTCTCTTTCTTTTTGCAAATACGAAAAGAATGCAGCTGATAAAATCTGGATTTAACGTTAAGATCAAGTAGTAGGATTGTTGTTTTCCAGGTCCAGGAATACAAACAAAAGCCTCAACAGCTTTTGTGGATCATCCAAGTTGATCATCCAAGTTCTCGCTCTCCTCCGTCCTACCATCATCCTTCAATCTCACAGAGCGAAAGAGCAAAGTGCATAGAGAAAACACCGTCCAACTAAAGGGGGTAAAAACTTTACTCATCTGGCATCCATCTACAGTGGTACCTCGCATAACGAGTGTAATCCATTCCAGCGTCATGCTCGGTATCCGAATTTCTCTGTATCCGAAGAGACTTTTACATGTAAATCAATTAACCCGTTCTGGACCCACGACAAACTCCCATATAAAGTATGTATTACACACCCCTACCTGCACATTATTTATTCATTATTATTATTTGAAAAGGAAGTTATGTTAATTATCTGAAACGGAATGCATGAAATTTGTTCTAAAA
>JAQQAE010009879.1:0-14365 GCA_029823295.1 Pseudamia nigra
CTGGGACTCCCTGCTCAAGCTGCTGCCCCCGCGACCCGACCCCACGGATAAGCGGTAGAAGATGGATGGATGGATGTGACAATAAAAAAATAATCAATGGGGGTAGGGGTTAATTTTAACCTCAACTGTACCGAAATATGTTCACAACATATCATTAGAATTCTTAAGATTATGTATGTCAGTACAGTATCAGGTGTGTATCTGCCTTATTTATGGAGGGACGGTTCTGGGTCATGACCCATCACTTACAAACGGCTTCTCCTGGCTTTGTGCCTGTGCAGAAGACTGCTGAGTCATGCACCAAGATATGCCATTAAATATACTGTAGCCCTTTAGTTCCTAAATCAGTTGGTATATTATTTGTTTAATGATGAATTTTGATAATGCTTGCTTTTATTAATTGTAGGTGTGGTTTAGAGCTCCTAATATCAGACACATTGCAGTCCAGTGCTTAAAAACATACTCTGCAACGTTACCACATAGTTAAACTCTCACATTTGCTCCATCACACAGAATTAAAAAGACACTGACACTGACACGTTAATACCTGGTTCATGTTCAGACTCCAGCAGTACAAGCTAACTGTGACTCTGTGTTTCACAGCTCATTTGAAGTGAGCATGTCTCTGTGGTCATGAGACTGTAGACACATTAAGCCTTAAACCCCAGAACTAATGTGGAGCAGCTGTCAGATCCTTTACACAACAAACATCCCATTTTGATTCAGTAGGCCAGTTACACTCCACAGAAAATATCCACCTCTCACAGCCGATTCAAGCTGCTCAAGGACTTAAGTCTCAGGCCTCATTTCCATGGGCATAAATGTGCAATTTGGCCTTTCTATAAAGTTATATATAGTATGTATTGTGACTTCTGAAAGGTAAAGGCACCGACCAATTCCATTAACAACTACTTGCGAAATTAAACAAATGACATGTGCACCATGACATCATAGACCATTAACTTCATTATTTTAATTGGTTAAGACATCAACATCAATCTTATCATTTTAATCATTATAATTATACTATGTGAAAATATAAATATTTATACAAGTATATATATTGATGCTAAAATAGTCTTTCTATTTAGACACAAATATGTTGTTGTAGCATGGAACACTGTTAATGACTCATCATGGTTTAGTTCTGTACATCCTATGGATAGACCTGCATGCAGGAGTGTTATAGTACTGTAGCAATTAGAATAATTGGCTCCTGCTGTCGAGGCCGAATACATCAATTGATCTATTGACCTTGACTGACACACACATACAGTACATGTACAAGTGTATATCCTTGTGGGCTTGTCAGTGGGATTTGTTGTAAAGGCTTCACATTACAAGATATTTGATACATGATTTTTATTTGTTTAAATATTCATCTGAATTATTGTTTCATTCTCCTGCGCATCACTGGTCTCTTTTTATAAACGATTTATTGATTGCTCTAAGAGAAACCTAAAACATTTTGTACCACCCGTAGTTGGATGAACTGTCTAAATGGGAATAAATAATGCTGTTTAATTCCTGCACATTAAATATGCCTCTGTTTTTGTCTTTCAGAGAGATGTTCCTGACCTGGAAGAAGGTGCCTGGATTTATAAGTAGTTGTGAAACCCACTGACTGTGGTTTTAGTGAGTGTGAGCAGAGTCCCTGCTGCCAAGCACAGGTTGATCGTGCTTGGCTCACCAACACTGTACTTCAGCCAACCTCACCTTCACTAGATGATAAAAACAGTCTACAGGATTACCATCCATGGTTTCTGCCCTAATCAAGACTATATCATCCTACATTGAAAAGATTTGTAAAGGAATGTTTACAAAGAAATTGGCAAACCCAATAAAGAAGAAAGAGAGAAGTGAAAATAAAGAGCCAAAATTGACCACTGATTTGCAAGCGCACAATTTAACTCTCTCTACCACACTGAAGACTACTGTTAAAAAGATTTCCAAATGCTCTTCGGCACGTAACATATCACTTGAAGAAGACGACGGAAAGAACGACTGCTCATCTCTTTCTCCCACTTTCAGTTACCGTGTGGCTATAGCAAATGGACTTCCAAAAAGCTCACTGTTTTTGAACAATAATGAAAGTATCTTTCCTGAGGTTCTTTCAATTGATAGTAGCTACTCTGACTCCTTGAGTGACACAAAACCTGTCCGGAGACTGGATGAGCATAAATCGCACACTATGCCAGTAAGACGAAACAGAAAGAGCCTCATCAGTTTGGCACCCTCTGATGGAAGCTCCGAGGGTGAACGAGTGGAACGTTCTAGTTTACATACACTTCGACTAGGTGCTCTACGCAAGCTGAGAAAATGGAAGAAGAGTCAGGAATGTGTCTCTTCAGACTCGGAGGTGAGCAACTGGAGGAAAACCTTGGGCATCCGGAGCAAGTCTTTGGACCGTGCTGGCCGACAGCAAAAGACCTCCACTCTGGAGCCTGGTTCCTCATCTACAGGTTGCATAAGTCAAACGCAGGATGTCATGGAGATGATCTTCAAGGAGCTTCAGGGAATCAGCCAGATAGAGACAGAACTGTCTGAGCTGCGAGGTCATGTAAATGCCCTAAAGAGCTCCATTGATGAAATCTCCAGCAGTGTTGAAGTAGTCCAGAGTGAGATTGAGCAGCTTCGCTCTGGGTTTGTCCAGTCGAGAAGGGAAACACGTGATATCCATGACTACATAAAACAAATCAGCCACCAGGCAAATAATTCAACCTTGAGGTTTCTCAATGTTCCTGAAGAAAAATCAGAGAAAACGGAGGGTCTTATATACAAATTATTAAAAGACAAAATGGGATTCATTGATGCCCATAAGACAATTAAAATTGAACTTGCACATAGGTTGGGGCAACAAAGAGAATGTTCTAATGCAAAACCACGTCCTATTATAGTCATTTTTGCAACACCTCAAGATAGGGATGTAGTCTTGAAAAAATGCTATAAACTTAAAGGAACTGGAATTACAGTTTCAACTGATAGCTTAACTCATGATGGAAAAGAGAGGAAAGACAAGACAATGTCTTCCTCACAAACGTATGAAAGCATGGATATAAAGGTCTCAGGAAAGGATAAAGTTGTAGAAAGTGATGACTGGGACTCAATGGACAGTGACAAAGAATTAGACGAATTAAGCAGAAACAAATATGCAATGGTGATTTCAAAGCCTGTTCATAAAAGCAAATCTGAGAAGAGACGTTCCCATGACCACAGCAGATCAGATGAAGCAGGCTACTCAGGGTCTGTTCACTATGCTGATGACTCTTACTATGACCCAGACAAACATGCAAAGGCTTACTACTCTGATTTGACCCCTGGCTGGCTTTCCCAGAGTGACTATTCTACCCCTAAACTCAGCCGTTCTGAGTCTGACTGCTCAAAACTTTGTCAGTCATACTCAGAAGATTTCTCAGAGAGTCAGTACTTCACACGGGTGAATGGCTGCTCCCTGCTGTCCTCCTCAGACCAAGAACTGTGGCAGAGAAAGCAAGAGGACATGGCCTCGTCTTGGTATGCTAGTCCTAGTCACCATGGGAATCAGCCTTTTGAACACAATGAGGTTGAGACTACAGAAACTATTGACAGTGGGGTGAGCAATGGACTTGTGTGTATGTCTGGTGACAGAAGCCACTACAGTGGTTCTCAGCTTTCTCTGCAAGGAGATCTATCCCCCTGGAAAGACTGGCATCACCTGGAGCAAGGTGCTGACTCTGGGTTAGAAGCCTCCATAGAGGTTAGCAGTCCTTTTGACCCATCAACTATTCCTGGTTTTCCAGAGAACATTACTAAATGCCAGGAAGTAGATTTACAATTTGAAGGTGAAGAAGAGTTCATGAATCTTGACAGAGAATCTACCCTACCTATAACCACTCATATCATTGAACGGGAGTCTGTAATCAAGACATCTGTTCGACAGTCAAAAGAGGGGTGTAAGGCAATTACAAAGGAAAGCACGAAAGTAACATCGAAAGATACCGCTAAAGCAAAAGTGACACATAAGCAGACTAAATTGACCCAAAAAGATGAAACCTCCAAAATACCAATAAAGGAAACTCCCAAGGTATCTGCTAAAGTTTCACCTAAAGTGACCTCTAAAGCAACCCCTAAAGAGACATCTAAAGATACTCCAAAAGTAGCAGGTAAAGACGCCCCTCAGGTTGTCCCTAAGGACAGTCCTAAATTGATTCCTAAAGATGTTACAAAACCAAAAGAAGTATGTAAAGTGACATCTAAGGTTACATCTAGTGAGGCACCTAAAATAAGTTCTAAAGTGACCCCAAAAGATAGCCCAATAACTCCTAAAGAAAGTCCAAAAGAGTCATGTAAAGACATTCCTAAAATAACCCCAATTGAGAGCCCTGTTTCAACCCCTAAAGAATCCCCTAAAGAGTCCCCTAAAGAATCACCCAAGGAATCCCCCAAAGTTGTTGCTAAAGAGCCCCCACCAGTAGCTTCAAAAGAAGGTCTGACTGCTGCCGCTAAAGAGGTTACCAAAGAACCTACAAAAGCATCACCAAAAGAGGTTACAAAAGAGCTGTCTAAAGTAGTGTCTAAGGAGACTAGTAAAGCAACTACTAAAGAAACCACTAAGGTTGCTCCTAAAGAAGTTACAAAAGTAGCCTCTAAGGATATTCCTAAGGTGCCCCCCAAAGAACAGAAGGTTGCTTCTCCTGAAAATGCTAAAGTAGAGCCCAAAATGACCTCTAAAGTTGTTCCCAAAGAGGGATCCAAAACACTTCCCAAGGAAAAATTTCCTGAATTGGATGTTAATCACAGCTTTCATCAGAACCAGAGTAAGTCTACATCAATGTACCGCAGTCAAAGTGAAATTCGCGCAGAAAAAGTTGAGGAGGTTCCCAAGTCTTGGAGTAGTAGGCTAAGCATAGACCTCAGTGAGAAATCCTTTGGCTTTGGCTTTGGTTCTACATTGCAAAGGGCTAAGTCAGCTCTAGAAGTTGTTTGGAAGTCTGGCTCTCAAAGTACCCCCGCTCCACCTGAGGAGCCCGCCAACACTTCTTCCTCATTTATGGGCCGTTTCCGCACTCTGTCCACTTCCACTGCAACTAGCTCCAGCACTACCACAGACTCAAATGTTTGCCCAGAGCCTGTGCACTACAAGGCTGAGGAAGACAAACCAGGAGCAGCAGCAGAGTCTGATGAAAAATCAGTGGACAGTGAGACTCACTATGTTGAAGTGATGGAACAGGTACTAGCTAATCTGGAGAACAGAACTAATGCTAATGAGACAGAGGAAACGGAAGTGACTGCGCAAGAGTGTACGACTTCTCAGGACTATGATGTGTCTGATGACATTGATGCCTCTCAAGACAATGACGCCTCTCAGGACCTTGAGGCCCCTCAAGAGTTTGAAACCTCAGAGGACTATGAGGCAAGTAAAGAGGCTCGTGTTCTGGAGTATGACTGCAGTTTGGATGAACAGTATGACGAAGTGTACAGTGAGGATTATGAAGCCCATGTGGCTGCGGATACTGCTGAATATGATGCTATGGTGGAGTACGTGGATGTAGAGGAACCAGATGAGACAGAGGACAATGATGTGACAGAGGAGATGGAAGAGGGAGAGGAGGAATTGGAAGAGGTAGCAGAGATAGCAGAGGAAGCCACAGAGGTGACAGTCAAAGTGGAGCAACAGGCTGAACAGCAGGAGGATGAAAACAAGAATGTTCCAGAGGAGAAGCCCACAGAAGCCCCACCGAAGAAACGTGTTCGACCCACATTCAAGGAGGCAGCACTGAGGGCATACAGGAAACAGATGGCTGAGCTGGAGCAGCAGATCCTGGCAGGGGGTATGTCATTTTATTGACTATTGTTTTTTTTCCCAGTGTCAAATTGTATTCTTTTGCAGGGTGTTAAAAGTAGCTACTTTGAGAAAAAAAAAAACAACTTTCTAAAAGATCAATTTTAAATGTGTGGCACAACTACAGAAATAATCAATATTCTTTAACAACATTACAGTCTACTGTCACACTAACAGATGTTTTCTATATATCTTGCAAAACCAAACTGTAAACAATTAAATTTAATTTTTCTTGTGGTAAGTCAATGACAACACTTAGTGATGTTATACTGTTGGATTTATGATACTTGCAATGTTGATCTACTTGAAAGATGTGTTTTGAATTCGGTAATTGACTTTGTTGAAATGAAATAGAAAAAAAACAAATCTGAAAGAGGACTTTATCTGAAGATGGATGGCGTTATTGTGACTTGTGACTTTATATTTGCATCATTATACCATATTTTTATTTTCTTGGAGCAGGTTATAATACAGGAGACAAGGGTGTCAAAAATGTCTTTTGAATCCATTCGATTGATATCTTTACAATGAATAAACACCTGACTATATTTTGAAGGACCAGGAGTGGAAAACAAAGCAAGTGTAAACATAAAGATTGGACTTGTCTTAAAATAATATGTAATGTTTTGCATCATAGTTCTGTCTGTTTAAAGCATGCCAGCATTTTGCTTGACTGTTACAGAATGAAAAAGGGTGCACTTATAAGTTAAGCTTATTAAAAATAAAGATCATCTTAAATCAGCAAGGATGAATAATGCATAAGATTTATTCAGTGAAGGAAAAGTCTTTCACTCACAATAAAGAGACCAGGGAATTTCCACTGTTACTTAAAATGAAAAAAGCTGTTGACCTACATTTTAACTGCAGCTGTGGTAGTAATAGTGAGGTAGGAGCTATAGTTCAGGGAATACAGGCTACACCTGAAGACTGTACACTTTGGTCAAAGGTACAGTCACATACCTGTTCAGTGGTCTTATACAGTAAACAACTGAGAGAAGTACTACAATGCATGCCAGATATTGGTAAATATTAGTTTTGGTAGTGCTATTTTTAAATGGTGGATATGCGCAAGTATAGTTCGGCTGTGGCTAGTTTCGAGGTGCCCTCAGAAACAGTGGTTACTTCAACCTGGTCTATGTAATCACTGTTTCTACAGTGATATGTCGACATACGTACATATATTACTCTAGTTTCTTTATACTAAGACTATTACGTGGTAGTCAACATCAAACTGTAGTAGGTATTCCAGCATAATCTGCTCACACACTACATTCATGATGTGAAACTGATTGTATCAGTTTACAGTATCTACAGCTGCTTTTATCTGATCAAACAGTCATAACATGCAAAGGTGTTGCATGCGTTTGTGACACTTTGTTATATATTCAGGGCTGCATATACTGTATGTGGAAGACAGATTTGTTTAGTATGTCTTGCAGATAAATAATTTCATTTGCAATGATGTGTATGAGTTTACATTATTTTACCTAATCTGTGTCCTGGGTTGTAACCACTCCTTTAAATTAGGCAGCAATCAGGTTTTGGTGGATGAACACTTTCTGCTGCTGGCAGATTTTAATGGTGAATATTTTCTTTCATTTTACTCAGTGAATGAGTTGACAATGCAACACACCTCAAATGTTAATACAAGAACTTACACCATACTATTTGCTTGCTGAGCTTGAAAAATGCAGATGAATATTTTTTTTTTCTCACTTGGCGTTCTGGAATACAGTGACAGCGCTTTACCTATGCCTTCACTTCAGTTAAGATGTCAAATGTCAAATCACCACGGCTGCAGTGGATATGTTAATAGCTCCACACAAAAGCAAAGTCAGGAAAGTATTAATGCCTGTAGCAGACAAATCAAGCAGTAGTGACAGTTTTTAAGTCATGTGTAATACATTCCACCCATAAAATGATATCCCCGGTTATTTTCTTCAAGTCAGTCAAAATATCCTCACACAGATCAATCAACAAAATAGAAACTATGCTGGTTTAGTCATAATCATTGTTTTTGATTGACTACGAGGCAGAGAAAGAGAAAGTTCAGTCCATCTGACTAATTCATTGACTGACTCACTTTCTCCTCACTGAACTGTACATGTGTACAGTTGTTAGACTCCAGGTGCAGGAACATGTGCCACCAACAGCCTCTCACTGTCCTATGGCTTTTGGCTATATTCTTTAATGAGTTAGCAGCTGGGCTCTGAAGGACACATCTGTATGTTTGTGACAGTCATTGTTTTGCTTTAGTCATGAGTGCAATGCGTTCTTCTGGTTGCTATTATTAGAGCTATGCGTTGCTCATCATTTTATATGTTCTTATATAGTGAATTTGTTTTACAACACATGGTCAACATCTGCTAACCTGAACAAGTTTGTCAAGTTTTAATGTGCTGTGTGGTGTTAGATTATGTATTTCCCTTCTTGTACTAGGGTGCGTTTTTCGTCAAAACTGCACACCACAAAATTTTTAAAAACTGGAGTAAAATGATTATTTATATAATGTCATAAAGTACATAGTAGTAACTGAACGTGTGTGGCTCTTTAGTGGCATTGGAAGCAGTGGTTTGTGATTAATTTAGCAGTATGTGACAGTGCACACATGCACCCCCCCACGCTTCACCCTCATTAACTTTATGCCTTCATATGTTGCAGCTGACGTGTGCTCATCGTGGTCGTGCTCTGAAGCGTGCTGGCTGGTCTGTGTGAGAGCTGTGAAGGGAGGTTCAGTGGTGCTGCCACTCCTGCCAGGCTTGTCTTTAACTGGCTACAGCAGCGTCTGTATTCAGATGCTAATTCACACTCCCAAGGGCATTTTGTAACCAGGTCAGCCTTGCTTGGAATATTTATAGAGGTCTGCTGCTAGTGAAGTTTGCTGCTTGCTCCTGGGGGAGCAAAGGAGGTAGACCCTCTTTATGATTAGTGCACTATTTCTCAAGAAAGTGTGGCTATGAAAAATGCAGATACAGGGAATGAAGAGATTCCATTGTTGTTTTAGGCAATGCAATCCCATTCACAGCACTGATCGATTTAATATCTCTATTTTATCTGACTACTGTGTGCAGGGAAAGCCGTGTCTCCACAGGTCATGCTCATAGCTTGGGGATGCTGCGATTGTTTGTAATATATTACCTCTGGCATTTCATTATCTACATGCTTTTTACTTTTTTTCCTGTTAATTTGGCCAATACCAGATTAATGTCATAACAACTCAGATATAAACAGATGCAATACCTTTAGTAGCCTATATCTGAACATCAGTTCAAGGAACAGAACATCATCAAACACAAAACAAGTGTATGACTTTGATTTGAAAGCTGATAATCTGTCTGATTGTCTCAGCTGTTGCCCACAGGGATTCTATTTTCCACTGAAAGTGAACTTATGAAAACCAGTGACATCATCCTGCACATAAACGCTAATATTTACTCATAGCTGAAACAACTGGAGCCAAGGGGAACAGTGAAAACCACGTTGCACAATGTTAAATAGATGTGTCTAAAATAAGACATGTGGTGACAGTGTGGTAATGTTTGAGTCATCAGGGGGACGAGTAGTGAAAACAACATGCACCCAAGCTATTCATATCTACTACTTTTCCCTAAATCTTGTCACGGAGGACTGCTGCCCCCAAATTTTGTATGCTAACCAACTGTTAAGTGTGGGATATGAAAAGATCAGGATTACCACCATCTATTCTATATTTCATTTTCCTCTAAATCCTACTTTAACAACAAATAACAGCTACAAAATTATACTAATCATACTAATATTCACTTACGCATATAGTAAAAGATACAAGTTAAAGTTACTAATGTTTGATGACCTTCTGCGAGAGGGGTGAACTTTTACATACATGACCCATTCAGATGATCCACGTCTCAATAGTTGTGCATAATTAAGCACATAGTTGTTCTGATCAACAGGTGTATATGAGAAAGGACAGATTTATTTCCACTCACACTCCTACAGGTGACTTCACAAAGGGTTGGTCCATCTTTTACTTGCAGTCTATGTATAGCCACCTCGTAACGTTTACTCCTGTTGAAATGCATCTATTTTTTTGCACAGACAACAGCATTTGTTCATGTTTGTATACTATTGAGTATATTTCTTTGTAATTTTAGATCCTCACCCACATCATCATCACAGCAGTTTGCGAAGGAAGGAACCAAAAAGAAGCAAAAATGAACAAAACATTCAAGCAAATAAACCATATTAGAGGCAAAAAAAGAAACAGTCATTTCAAAATATGAACACAAACAGTAAAAAATAAAACTTTCAAGTGATTTTTCTCTATTTCACCGTTCAATGAGTTACTGAACTTTTAGTTTTTACTGCATTTTACTGTATTTTATAAACCATTGCAATATAAATAAGTACTATACAAATTGTGTGGCTGATTTCACTTGCCCTTTGCAACCACTACCTTGCTCAAAATACGTGACATCTTTTTAAAGATTGCTGAAAATGTCATATCCCCAGTTGTTTTATTAATTCATGGATAAATTAAACATTTTTTCAATTTACTTTCCTATTGTCAAAATGAGTCAAGTCTGTCTGTGTTAAAGTTCACATTTGTGATACTTTAAAAGCCACAATTGCCCCTAATTTTTCTCTTTTTACTTTGTACTTGTATCTGTTTGGAAAATGAGGATTTGTATGCTGCATAGAATAATTTTTGGTCAGTTTCTGATTTATTTATGGATTATTCTGCACATATTTTCTTATTTTCTTCATTTTCTTATGTTTTCTTCATTTTGTGGAATATTTTCAGTCAGGTTATTAGGATTATGTTGTTCCTTTCTCATTTTTGCTGCCAAAAAGTCATATACAGTACAGTACCTGCATGGAACTTGCCTTTACACCCAACATGTTTAGCATACCTGCAGTTTGAGGCAGGTAGAGATGATCTGTGTTCAGGTTTGTGTCTTAAAAGGCATTCAGTTTAAGTGTGATTTTTGAATACTCTCTCTTTAGCAGTATGAAATAGGCATAAAAATAAAAAGAATGCAGTTATTCTTATGTGATCCTGATATGATACAAAGAAGCCCGTAGTGTCAGTGTTTTCATTAAGATGAGAGAACCTTTCCCTCAGTATCTTCGCCATTAAGATGTTAAACAGTGAGTTTTGCTTCATATATTAAATTTCTCTGTGTCCAGAATGTTGTGTGTTTGCAGAGTTATTTTCAGTGTTGGCATTGGCTGAAGTCTCTTCCTATAATAAAAAGCAGTCTAAGGTATCAACAGTTTTAAACAGCGCAGTAAAATGTGAAGTGTGAGGCTTGTTTGCTACTTTAGCATAAGTTAGGTAGGAGGAACCAGCTTTCAGTGGAGATGACACGTGCTCAGCATGTGCCGTATGAGGAGTACACCTTATGCTAACAACAACTTAGCATAAGGTGTTAGCGTAAGCCTACATATTTTTACGTGAAATTACAGTTCTTTATGTTTTAAAGTCAGAGGGTGCTGACAGTTCATGTGACATGTTAGACATCATGTGGTTTTTATTATTATCCTCACAGCCCTGTGTCTGCATACCTGACATGTCAGTGTGTCTGAACCTTAACTTGAAACTTGCCATAGTTCTTCACCACTGAATGATAAAATTTTGGGATACCTTTGTCGGTGGCACTATTACATTTCAGTAAAGTGCACTACTGCGTGTAACAAGAAAAAATCTTAACTCGATTTACTTGTCCTTGCCATGGTTATTGCCCACCGTAGAGCAGGGTGTTCAACTGTTGGTCCATGAAATCATTGCGAGTGGTCCTTGGCCTTGTAGCTTCACTGTCCAGCCAGCGCCTTTGTAGATCGGTTTGTTGTAAGGAAAAAACTGGTGACACAGATGGAAGTTGAACAAGATTTTACTGCATACTGTTCGGACAAAGCTTTGAGTTTACATTAAAGAGGGAAACATAACTGGAAAAGACATAGAAAAAATACAAAGACTACTTTAAATATGGATTTACTTTCACTACTGACAAAGGAGGTGACGAAGTACCACTGTCTTTTTTATGCTCTACGTGTCTTTCAAATTAAGATGCCTCAAGATTGTTGCATCACACTGAGACACATCAAAGATTTTTGAAGGCCATGCCTATTGAGTAGGTCACGTAATTTCAAAGAACAGCAGATGCTCATGAAAAAGACTGCAAAAGTGAGCGAAAATGTGCTGAAAGCATCCTATCAGGTGGCATTTAGATTTGCACAATGCAAACCTCACACACCTAAAGAGCAACTTATTTCACTAGCAGCTATAGATATGTGTAAAACCACGATAGAACAAAGAATGAGCAAATAAATTAAAAAGTATCTCTTCAGTTATTACTAATGGCAGCACCTGTCCTCTATCGTCATACTGAACAGTAGTGGTCCCCAGGTCGCTCCATCATCAGGTTCAAAATTGGTTCAAATCCCCTGCTGTACATGATCCAATCTGTCAACTTTTGGGACCTCCTGATTCTGGGATAGATAGCAATATTGAATAAATCAAAAATACTTTTGTGACAGATGGTGTGACTTTTTAAATCAAGACTTCTACGGTCACAACATGAGCTTTTCATTAAGCTTTTATCACTATAACTAAAATTTAGGTACAGTAAGTTCTGCTGACAGCAACATATTTTAAGTATCATTATTGTGATACAGAAGTGGGTGATGAATTGATCATTATCATTATTGTGTTGTGTTATATTGTGTTTTTGCTTCTTTCCAGTCACATATTGTATTATTATTTGTTTAAAAAAAATTTTTTTTTGTATTATATTTTGATCACTTTCTTGATACCTTTGTTCATTGCCTGGATTGTTTTGTCAATTTTAAGAGACTTTGTTAATTTTGTTGCATTTCTTGCACTGTTTCTTGTTGAATTTTTCGACTTTTCCTTAAGGTTCTGATTTGGTTTGGTGAGCTTTACAAACCCTGTTCAGTTTTCCACTTTTTGGTACCACCTTCTGTGTGAAAACCACGTTCCGCTTCGCCGTGGTTCCACTTCAGCTCTTTCTTTTCCTCCTCTTTGTCACGGAGGGATCGGAATTAGCCCTCCTTGTTATCCTTTTTCTCCATTTCTCTTCCTTCTCTTTTACCCTTTTCTCCTCTTTATCTCTTTCCTTCACCTGTTTTTTCATTTTGTCCTCCTCTACCTCATTCTTCTTTTCTTCATTTCCTTTCCCCCTCTTCCCATTTCTCCTTTTCCATTGTCCTCCTTCTTTTTATCCTTTCTCTCTTTTTCCACCTGATCCTAATTCTTTTTCTGTCTTTCAGTCTGTTTTTTAATATTTTCCTTTCCTCGCTTCTTTTTTATATTCTCCTCTTTCTCTATTTCCCATTTTCCTCCTGCTCCTTTTTCTTTTTCTCCTCATCTTTTCAGCTCTTTTCTCCTCCTCTTTTCCATTTACTCTTTTTCTCCATTTTCTTCTCCACCTTCACCTTTTCCTGCTCCCCTTCTTTTAATACTTTCCCTTTGTCTGGTTTCTTCTCCTCCTCCTCTTTTTTATTCCCTGATCCTTCTCTTTTCCTCTTTACCCTTCTCTTTCTGTTTTTCCTCATTTTTTCTTTTTCTCTTCCTTTTCTGTTTTTTACTCCTGTCTGCTTCACTCCATTTTCCGTCACCTCTTCCTCCTTTTGCTTGGCATTCTCTTCCTTTTCCTGCTTTACGTTCTTGAGTTTTTTGACATAGACCGACAAGTACAATGGCCAACCTTCAGATCATCCACCCATCACTCCTTCTCTGCTCAGACCCCGTCTTCCAGTTAGTGGAAGGTGTCCATCTTTCAATGCAATTCATAATTCAGCAGCCCTTTCTATTCTGCCATCTTGACCTCCTGCTGTGTGAACAGTTTCTCTGTGTGTTCTTTGTGGTTTCTTCAGGAGGCTCTCATTTTCAAAGAGTTGAATGATCTCCTCCTGCTCCTTCAGCCTCTGTTCATTGGCGACATCCTCCTTGTAGAGTTTCATCGTCTTCTGCAACAGTTCATCCAGCACTCACTGATTTCAGCCACAATCACAGCTTTTTTTTCCCCCTGTTGTCCCCAGTGTCTTTGGTATACGTTGTGACAAGCTGATTGCAGGGCTCGATGAAGCATTTATTAATATGTCTCTGATGGAGGAGCTCAGCTTTGAGACCTGTACATAAATTGGCATCATCCAGTTGTTGTTTGACTCCCTGGTTTTAATCTGGCTGTGTCCATTTTGTTTGATTTTACATTAAGTTTGACAGGTTATGTGTAGTTTGTCAGAAGAGCCATCAATTTTGAAGATGGTATCTAAGTGATCAGAAGAAAACATAATGTGATAGAGAATTGCCTGTCAGTCACTAAATAGAAGAGGTTTTCTTGTGCGTGTGCTAAAAACAGACATGTCTTCCTTGTGCTGTTTTTGCTGTTTTGTAGTAGGAGTAGGAAGCAAACTAAATTCAATGACATAGCTTGAAAGTGTCTGAACCAGTTTACTTCAAACTTGCCATGTCTACTTAAAGATCTGCATTAACAACTTTTGGGATAAAGACAAGAATCTACAAAAAAAGTATCAAAATTC
>JAQQAE010009880.1:0-14364 GCA_029823295.1 Pseudamia nigra
GGATTATAAGGCGCAGTGTCATATTTGGACAAAATTGACGGCGTTTAGGTGCGCCTTATAGTCCGGAAAATATGGTAGGTAAGTGTAGTACAACAGCCTACTACTCTCATTCATTATTCAACTTTGCTCGTTTATATGTCAAATTAATGTGCATACGGCTGTAAGCATCTTTATATTTATTTGCAATTGTATTTCCATATTAAACAGTGCACTCCATATCTGCGTGGGATGAATGATAATGGGCTCATTGCACTAAAATTGCATAATGTGATATTAATACAAGCATTCAGCTCATCCAATTAAACTTGCATAGCGCTAAGCATTACTGATCTGGTGCAGTGTGAAGGACTTAGTGGCTTTAGTGGTGAAATTGCAGATAGGAAAAATTGTCAATACCCCTTACCTCAACCCTGTCCATCCAAATGGATGTAGAACAGTCTGTAGTGGATGTGAATATGCAAAAATCCTCACCAAAGTAATCGTTTGGTTTGTGTATTTTAAGCTACTGCAGAAACAGTAGACTCCATGAAAGGTGGAGCCCTCTTTTTGTAGATACAAGTAACTTATTCTGAGGTAACAAAAACACAATGATTCTTATTCGTATGTGAGAGTGAGACAGACTGCACCTTTAATTGTATGACACATACAGCAACAAACCTGTTGTTAGTATGCTCTATCAGATAATGTGTTAGTGGATAACATAAAATTTTCTTCTTCTCATTTCTATTACTATTAATATTATTACTATCATTAGTAGTTGTTGTTGTGGTAGTAGTTATCGCAGTATAGGCGGAACCTTTGTCATCTTACGGAAACAGGAAAAGCGTTAATTGGTATCACACGATCCGGAAGTCATTTACCGGAGTCACATTGAAGTGCTAATATTTCATCCATGTCCGGTCACAGGGTTATTTTATAAGGTAAAGCAGGTTCTAAATAGTTTTTTTTGTGTGCTGTCATTGAATTTGTGATAAATAGATGCCAATCTATTGTCTTTTCAACCAAAAATGTGTGACTTTAACGTTAAAAAAGGAGAAGCTACAGCGTTAGCTAGCTAGCATTAGTATTATCCGAAGTGTCGGACATGCGGCGATAACGGTAGTTGTTCTGAGAAATGACCGAAATGTTTGTTGTTTACGTTGGCAGCATGCTTGTTTTGTTCATGCCCACAGGTCGAGTGAGGAGTCAACCATCCCGGATGACTTTATTTGGAACATAATCAAAGATGTTCGCGTCTAAAGTTGTGCCCTGTCTGGGTCTGTTACGCAGAGCTACTTGTAAGAATGAACAACGTACTTGATCAGATTCTATCACTTGAATGCATTCACATACTACATACGTTTTAGTTGGTGCACGTAATAATGGTTTAATATATGTAAGTACAGTACAGGATATTGTGAGAGTCGGTATTAATGTGTATATGTGCACATGCAGGATAAAATGTGTACAAGTTCTTGTTGCTTTTTTTCTGGCATGTTAAAGTTTTGTTATGTCAGTTTCTTGTTTTTGTTGTTACTCTTACCATGTTTTTCTGTTTTTCTTTTACCTTGACATAAAAAGATGTCTAGCTAGTTACTGTAGAATGGGGTTAGTCTACTGGATCTAAAACTGTATTTTAATTTTAGTAAAAATTGTGTGTGTGTGTATGTATTGCATGTAAATTAATGATATATTTTCTGCCACTTAGGTTCATTTCAAAGCCATGGAGAACTTTTAAGAAACTCTGTCCAGCGGGGTCTTCCTGTTCACTGCTTCACACTTGAACAAAGAAGCTACTCAACAGCTGCTGACAATACACCTCCTCCCCGATGGGTCCAGCTTGAGCCAGAACTGGAAGAGGCTCTTGTGCCTCGTAAACTGTCAGTAAGTCCTCTAGAGAGCTGGCTCTCCCTGCGATACTCCCTCCCACCCTTGCTGGAATCTGCTCAGCTGCAGGAGGTGCTGGAGGAGAAGGTCCTGCCACCCATTACAGTCCCTGTCTTAGAGGATGGCAAGGATCCAGCCACACCCCTCAAGTGTAAGAATGTTTTGGAGATCCGTCGGCGGAAGATGAACAGGCATAAATACAAAAAGCTGCTAAAACGGACTAAATTCTTGAGAAGAAGAGTCATGGAGGGCCGAGGGAGAAAGAAGCAGGTGAATTTTTTTTTTTCCTCTTTAATGTGTGAAACACTGATCAGTCAAGTACTGTATATATGACATGTATGTATACTTGATGTGTACATGGTGTATTTCTACCATAAATGACATGTCAATTGTATGTATTTATCATATACAGAAGCGGTTTGAGGAGGATCTGAAGAGGATTTGGACACGTGCTGGGTTAAAAAAGGCTCCAGAGGGTTGGACGACACCTAAGATCTTTCTTAAACAACATGGAAATAAAAGAGACTGAAAGCTAGAGTATTTTGACTTTGTCACCTTGTCACAGTCATGTCACAAATCACACACAGAACATGAAAAGGTCAGCCTCCTGTAAATCTTTGGTGCAGGACGCATGTTTTTGTTGACGAGGACATAATCTTTTATGTGTATACAACTGTATAAATAAAGACAAGCCTCTGTTGAACTGAAGTCATTTTTTCTTGCTGTAATGTTGCCGTAAATATTTTCTCTTTTCCAACTACAGGTGGCAGTGTTACACAAGCTCTGACAGTCTTACTGTATTGTCAACAATGGTCACAGGACATTAAAAGAAATTCTAGAGTAGCATTCATTACACTCAATCGCACAACTAAACCTTTTGTGTCAGTATATCATTCAAAGTGCAGACACTTAATGGGCTGAAGGCTGTAAAAGTTAACCAGACTTTCAGACGTAGAACCATAATGTTTTGTTTTTGCTGTGTCTGCTTCAACCGATTTCCATGTACAGGCGTTTTTACCTGTGTAACTCAGTTAGTTCCATTAAATAAAAGATTCTGAATGAGTTTAAATAGAAAATTATTGTATTTTTGTGCGTGACGTGACTTATGATGTTAGAAAATCCACAGCAAAACCAAGTGTATTTGTCCCTGCTTTTAATCCCCTTTTGTTATAAGGTTGTAATGTGTTTCATACGCGTTGACCGGGATCCTTTTTCCAAGGCAAGTCCTGTGTCACTAATTTATCGTCCGTTGTTTTTTAGTAGCCATGTTAGTTTAAAGTGTTTACAATTGACATTTTTGCGAAGGAAACCGCAGCGCCAGTGTTGGATTTCATTGAGTGACCTGGGCGGAGCGTGTGCACGAATCAAACAGAACACAGCTGGGCTGCGGTTCGCTCCACTTGGGCCATTCTTGTGTTTGATCCTTTGAGGAGAAGCGAACTTCCCCTCCTGTCCGGGTCGAGTCTCACCTGGAACCACCGTGGCAAAGATGCACCTCGACATGACTCTCCTTCAAAGTAAGTTCTTGCCACATAAGAGGAAAATAACAGCTTGAAACTTTCCTGTCTGTGCTCAAGGGGACAAAGGCAGAAGGTATTTGATGCACTTTTTCAACAGTACTGTATAGTCTTTTGTTCAGCAAAGTTTTAAGTGTTAGAATCAGTTTTAGGCCAACAAAAGTCTGTCTGATTGTACTTTACTGTTTATTTATCGGGGTCATTACAGCCGTCAGAGTTTATATTAGCTTTATTTTAATTGTATAAGTCTTGTTCTTTCATCTATCATTCCGAGATTGTGTTGTGGTGAAATACTAATGCATCAGTTTTTGTCTTTTCTACATAAATATATGAAAGGAACAAAGAAAATGAACAAAATACGCAACGACATGAAAAGAAAGAGACAAATAAGCCCGAAACCCAGCAAAAATAGGACCAAAGATGTGTTAGAAATGGTCATAGTCAGCACATCATAACATTTCTGTATTTTATATGTCAAGAATAAGATGTTTTTCCTCATTTTGTTCATTCTGTTGCTTATAGTGAACAATAACACTGAACTTGTACTTCAATGTTTAAAACAAACTATAACATTAACAAAAATGTACAAAATAATCAAGGAAATGAAGAATAATGAGCAAAGTAATGGAAATAACAAACATGTGCCCAACAAAGAGAAAATGTGTCATTATTTATGTAAAGCAGGGTTTTCTTTAAACTGTTTTATTGTGGAAACAAATGCACATCCTCCTAATATCCATCCATCTACTATCCAAAAGTGAAAACTCTGCCTCAGTACAGGGCTCAGAGTGGCCTGTTGTTTCTGTGTGTATGTGGGATTCTTTTATGGCTTCAGCCCAATGTGTTTCTAGTTAACTGTGGTCTGAGTGGAGGAGTCAGCACAATCCAGCAGCCGCTCATTATATGTGTCAGTAATGAGTGTTTCACCACGAGTGGGTTTTTATCGTGGAGGAGGGGGATTACCAGTTGAACATAGTTTAGGATTGGCTTCTGTCTTAATGAAATGGTACCAGCAGCAAAGTTTGGGAAAGATTAGACATGCTGCATAATAAGTGGTTAGGAGAAGAAATCCTGCTAAACAAGAAATATTATGGGTCACAGTGAGGTAAAATGTTTTAAAGTGAACTGTTTGAGTGAACCTTCAAAGGCGATGAATTAATCAGAAAAAAATAACACAGTATATTTATACCTGCTGACAGTTATATGAACATAAAATTACCCTAATTATTTATAGAACTCAGCAATGTAATAATAATAATAATAATAGACATCAGATACTCAACATTCAAGGAGTAATGTATTGTCTTCAAAATAAATGCAGTTTTGCCTCTGAACCGCCCAGACCAGCAGTTCTACATCACATGTATGTATCATTTCTCTTTTTTTTGCCTGAACATCAACGTATAGGTTCCAAGTTTTCTTACGCATAGTAGTAAATGTTAATGAGATATGTAACAATGAATCTGAAGCTTTGTTTAGTCAAATAAAAATAGAACCTTTAAAAAAACATGAACAAAATAATCAGGAGCATGAACAAATCAATTAGGAAAGTGAAATAAAATGAATAAAGAAATGAACATAATGAGCAAAACTCAAGTAAATCAGCTACATAATGAAGGAAATATGTAGTAAAATCTCAATCAAATGCACAGTAAATTGGAAACAAAATAAAATGAGGCACCAGGGACAAAATAATTGAGAAAATGAACAAAAGCGATCAGTAAGATAAAGAAAATGAACACAAGTACAGTACTTAATGGGATAAAGGAAATGAACAAAAATTGATGTAAATTTATATAAAAATGAACAAATGCTGACCAATAAAAAACACCCACCTCTCATTTGGTTCCATAACTTTGTGGAAATCACTCAGTGCATATTCATGACATAAAACTTCCTTCTTGATAAAAAAATCTTGACATGTGTAATGTAATAAATGGACCTTGTATTTACCATATGGATGTGATGAAAAGGACTCACCGGGCCCTCAAGCCTTCTGAATGTGTCATTGTATATTTAGCTGAATCTGCAGCTGGACTGATTTATTCTGTGACCAAGCTGTGAGTAAACTTCACACACATGCAACGTCTATGAATCACAAAAAAGATGCTGCATAAATTCGTGCTTTACGGTTGAGTGGAACTGTTTTCATTTTACTTTAGGGACCGTGGTCTGTTAATGTAATCCATTTAATTCATGTGATTACTAATAAAAACTGTGATATTGCATGTCATTAGGTAAATGCCTGTTATTATGCATGGAAATTCAGTAGCACATTGTTAGGTCTTTAGTGTTAAACCAGCCTCTTGAGTCATCGCCCTCTGTGTGTCTGGAGGAGAGATGAGAGAAAATTACAGGGTCTGGGATACTTTGTTTTACCTTCTGCTTGAAAGTTTATACCCTTCAATAGAGAACCCACCGAAGTTTTCCAATATGCACTCTGTTCCATTATACCACTGTGTGCTAAACTAATTTCACTTAGCACGATTTATTATTATATATTGTCACAAAAACACTGCATGCCCTGCTTTTCATTTACTACCTTCCTACATAAAGCAGACTGAAGCTTTGTTTGGATGATTTTTGCCCATGATGCCAAAAACCCATGTGCAGTTATGATGATTAAAACACCTGGATGGAGATGTACCAAACCGTAACCCCAGTGAAGTAAATTTTTCTGTCTGCACCAGGAAAAACTAGTGCTCCTTTGATAGCAGTAATTTGTTGTTAATTGACAGATGAGCCAGACTTGCAAAGTGTGTAAACATGTGGTAAAATAAGTGCTCAAGGCAGAGACAGGACAGAGTGAGTGGATTACTTTGTACATCTGACAACACATTGCCTTCACAACGTTTACATCTGTCCTTAGTTTCCTGTATATTTTGTGGTTATGTGATGCGGGTCAAACATATTGTATGCAGCTTGCTTTGATATACAGAGCATCAATGAAAATGCAATCCACTGAGCAAGTCACTGATTGCTTCTTGCTCATCTAACTTCATATGAAACATCATCAGAGATGGAACAATGATTTTGTCAACATGAATTGAAAATAATCCCTTTCTTCTTCTTCTGCCAGAACTGTTAAATCAAGAAATCACAGGTAGAGTAGAGTAAAATATCTCAAAAACAACACCACACCAACAGTCAAACATGGTGGTGGTACTGTATGTGACGGTCTGGGGCTGCTTTGCTGCTTCAGGACCTGGATAACTTGCCGTAATCGATAGAACCATAAATTCCGTTTTCTGCCAGAAAACCCTGAAGCTGATGTCTGGCCATTGTTTCATTACGTCAAGCTCAAGTGCACTTGGGTTATGCAGCAGGACAATGATGTGAACCACAGGCCATTCATACTTGAAAACCCTCCAGTGTGGCTGAATTAAGACAATCCTGCAAAGAAGACTGGGTCTTCTTTGGGATATGATGTGCAGTTGTTGCCCCCAAGGGTAGCACAACCAGTCGTTAGGTTAGGGGCAAATGCTTTTTCACATAGTGCCAGGTAGGTTTGGATAGCTTTTCCCCCTTAATAAATAAAATCATCATTTAAAAGGGATTATCTTTGTCTAATATTAAAATTTGTCTGATGATCTAAAACATTTATGTGTGACTGATATGCAAATTAAGAAATAAGGAAGGGGCAAATATAAAAAAAATACTCACAGCACTGAAATTCCTTTCTTATTCATTCTGCATATGCACAAGTATCCCCACAGTGAATCCACTGCACCTTTCTTCCTGGTAGTTCACAGTTCCCATTACCAGTACACAGGTGTTTGGTCATGTGTCTGGACTTTTGACACCATGCATTGTGACTGAAGTGTGTTGAATGGCAGCCTGGGGCTTCGTCCCCTCAGGATCATGGCCTTGCAACAAGCCAGCAGCAGCCTGCATGAATAGAGGCTCTGTCCACTTTGGCTGCATGCGTCTCTGCTGCCCTTCAGTAAACAGACGACCAAATAGCACTGTGGGAAAGCACAGTCGAAATAGCAAATGTGCTGCTGGAAACTTTTCGGAAAAAAACAGCAGGATAGGGATATGCTGGATTTTTTTAATGTTCGCTTTAAGGAAAATAGTTGTGTCAGTTGTCGTTCATGTGTCATTGAATCTACCCATGTCCTTGTTTCCTCTGGTTCTTTTAAACAGTCTGATCACTAAACAGAAATTTGTCTTTCAGAGCCAGGTCAGTTCAGGTCGAACATAAAGCAGTTCAAACACTGAAACCATTTTACTGAATCCTGTTATGAATATTTTTAAAGGCTCCATTGGACCAGTAGCTGTGCAGATTTCATATGATCGTTCAGTAGCAACCCGTAGGATTTAAAACTTTTTTTTCCCCTCTCTTTCAGTTCTTGCTGTGCTTTTCCTGCCAGGAGGTAAATAATGTTTCTATGTGCACTATCGTACAAAGCACTTTGCATGGTTTGTAATGTTCCTTCTCACTGTTGGATCAGCATGGAGCCAAAGCAGCAGCACTACACTTGGTGTGGTGGTGGAGGCCAGGAACATCACCCTTCCTGCAGGGTCTAAGTCCGTCCTGCCTTGTCGAAGCCCCCGCATGGTGTGGACACAGGACAGACTGAAGGACCGGCAGAGGGTTGTCCACTGGGATGTGGTTCGCAGCAGCCCGGAGTATTCAGGAGAGCGAATCCTGGACATGTCCCCCGGCGCCCGTCAGCGTGTCTACAACAGCTTCAACAAGGGCCGCATTTCCATCCCAGACACCGCTTTCACTGACGGCAACTTCTCCCTCGTCATCAACAGTGAGTTTTCATTTTCCATCAGCAGCGTGAAGGATGCCCTGGTCAGAGGTTTATTTCACATGCTTGTGTGTCTTCCAGATGTGGTGACGTCGGACAAAGGAGTTTACACGTGTAACCTTCACCATCATTACTGCCAGATTCACCAAAACATTCAAATCCAACTCAATGTCACTAAAACAGGTGAGGCTTTGCTGTCGTGTAGCTCTGTCGTTCACAGACTAAAGCTCAGGGCTTAAGCGGCTTGTGAGACCTTTGAGACGCCCGTTTGTTTGTTAAAATGTTTTTGTCCATTTTATTGATATTCAGGTCATTTTGTTCTTTATTTTCTTAGTTAGTCTCAACATGGGTATTTTTCCTCATTTATTTTGTCCATTTTTATGTTCTTGATTATTTTGTATATTTTTTCATACCTTGTTAATTGTTATTGATTTTCTTGAAAATTTTGCTCACTGTTTTTAATATTTTTGACTATTTTCTTAATTTTTCCTGCATTTACTTCATTCCCTTGATCACTTTGAGTATTCTGGTTGATTTTCTTGATATATTTTTTTTAGCACTGTTGGCTGTTTTCATTAGTTTTTGTTCATTTTCCATGGTATTTTATAATTTTGTATTTATATATTTTTTTTCTTGATTACTTAGATTCCTTTTGTTAATTTTCTTGATTATTTTCTTGCTTTTGTTTATGTTATTGACTGTTTTCTCCGGTTTTTGTTTATGTTGCTTATATGTATGTATGTAGTCAGTTTGCTTCTTATTCTGTTTGTTTTCTTGATTACTTAGGTCAATTTTATTTTCGTATTTGTTTATTGTATTTTTTACCTTCACCATTATTTTGCAAATTTTTGTTACCTGTTTTGTTCATTTTGCTTCTTACTTAATTGCCTCGCTTCATATTTTGTTCATTTTGACTATTGTGCTGATTTTTGTTATAATTACTGTCCGTTTGCTTCACTTTTGTTCCTTTTGCCTCTTATTTAATTATTTTACTTTTTAGTTTGGTCATTTTTTAAAATTATTTTGGTCATTATTTTTTTTGACTTGTTATTTTGATTTTATTTCGACAAAGACACATTTGTTTCCCCTCCTATTCATCGTATCTTCTTTTACATTTTAAGTTTTCAGGAAAAAATAAATATGACAATTCATTTTGAATCTTCCAAACTTCTAATTCCAAGAACGTGCCACATTTCTCCTTTCTGTGAATGACTTTGACCCTGATATGTTCCAGCTCGAAAAGAGAAACGTTACTGGGATGGAGAGAAGACGGTTTTTGTGGTCCTGTTGGGCCGCTCTGTAGTCCTGCCTTGTGTGAACCGGCGGCCCCTGTGGAGGGAGGGGCTCCAGGAAGACCAGCAGCAGGTGGCCCACTGGGACTTCCAGCCCCCCGGGGTGCGTCCTGACAGGGCTGACCGCCTGGTGGACCTCTACGCCTCCGGAGAGCGTCGTGATTATGGGCCACTCTTCACCCAGAATAAGATGAGCGTGGAGAAGGACGCGTTTACATTAGGGGACTTCTCACTGTCCATCTCCGACTTGAAGCCCGTCGATATCGGCCTGTACTCCTGCCACCTCCACCACCACTACTGCGGCCTACACGAGAGACGTATCTTCAGGCTCACTGTAGGACCCCCGCCACCTTCCACCCCCAGCACGACACCTATTGTCCAGAATGACGAGCCAGAGCCAAGTAAGCCACCCACCATTAAAAACAACATGACAAACACTGCTGCACATTTGTTTTTACAGGCACTAGTAATGGCATTTTCCATAATACTCCTAGGCTGAATTGTGTGCGACGACTTCTCCTGGGTTTTTATTTATAGGCATAGTTGGTCAGTTAACTCAGTCCCTTTTCTTGCCAAGTTTTTCCTCAGACCTCGGTGTTTTTGTGTTTGAGCTATGGGCCGAGGGAGGAGGAAGGAATGTGGAAGCAAAAAGGAGGTCAAAAGTAGAGAAAGAAGCAAAGAACCCGTTTCTCTTTATTTGTTATCATTGCGTTTATTTTTCTCCCCATTTTTATCATTTCATTTGATCATTTTAGGGTTGTTAGGGCTGCTTATTTTGTTAATTTTTTACCTGTTCTGCTCACTGTGTTGCTTATTTTATTCATTTGTGTTAGTTTTTGGTTATTTTCTACAGCATTTGATCATTTCTAGATTTAAAACCTTCAAGCCAGAGTTAACATAAAAACCTACAAAGAAAGTTGTTCATAATTCTGCTTGGAAATCAAAAATATAATCACGTATTAGTAAAAAAAAAACAAGTCTTTGCATTCTTTGAACTCCTCTACACTGTTAGTTGCAGTTTTTAGTCACAAACAAAGAAAGGTGCTTGTAAATCAGAAGTTTTATTTTGTTTGGCATTTTTTTGCAGACTAGTCTTCAGTAAATGGCCATAAAGTGGCTGCAGCGGAAGTGGCCTCATTTTACTCGCTGACTTTTTTCATTTACAGCTTTTTTGTTTACAGCTGGAGAGATTTTCTTTTAATTGCCCTCAGCAGAGGAGTGGGATAAAACAGGCTGTAATTTCAGGAGGGTGATAGCTTGTGTTTTTTCTTCCATCCGACCCCATTTTTCCCATGCGTCTAGACGAGCCACGCTGGATCTTGAGGTTTGTTTATCCTACTTTTCGCTGGGGTTCTTCTCTAATTTGTATCAGTGTCTCTTCGAGGTGTGTTTAGCAGCAGTAAAAGGCAGTCTGATACATCTGTTCAACATCTGCACCAGCTGTAACATGAAAGAGCGAAGAAAGAGGAGGGGATGAAACTGCATGTTATAGATCTACCTCTCCCTTTAAAAACATACTGGTCTGTTTAATAACTCCCTGAAGTATGCAATGAAAATATGCACACGTGGATAGATGGCGTCGTGCCTACAGTTTTCTTGATTGATCCTCAGCTCAGTGCTCGCTTCTTTTTTTACACGCTGTTGATGTTGTCTTTTAGATGAAACGGTTTGTGTTCACTGAAGTGCCAACAATCTATAATTGCAAATATCAAGAGAGCTTTCCTGGAAAGCAGTAATTATCTACAGAGAAAGGCAGATAGTGGTTGAAAGTGGATGGACCAATTTACTGGAAACTTGGCATGTTTATTGATGACTAAAAATCTACACTCTTAATCAACTTCTGGTTTTCAATAGTGGGCGGCACTGCTTGCTTCAAGAAAAGATGCAATAATATGAGCTTCTGAACCAATTTATTTGAAACTTGTCATGGTTATTGATAATAATCAACTCTTAAACTCATCAACTTTTAGGCTAGGGGTAGCTGCTAATTCTGGAATAGGGTGTACTATAATTGAAACAAGAAAATGCAATATGAAAATGGTTTATTACTGGTGGTTTTCCTTGCATATATATATATATATATATATATATACACTGAAATTTTTAAAATGCATAAATCTGCTTATTTGTCCCTTGTTGTGAGGGTTGTGTCAGGAAGGGCATCCGACGTAAAAAGACCTATGCCAGATCAAACATGCGAATCCCCTGAGGGGAGCAGGCGAAAGGAGAAGAAGAAGATATATATTTATGTAGCTTACTTGCCATTTACTAATGAATTGAGGTGAATTGATCAGGTTAAGGAGCAACCATTGCTGGCTTGCTCTACGCTCCATAGCTTGCAAAAGGTTGAAGCAGTTTACATATAACTGGCCGTGATTATTGAACACTTACCAATCTGCAACCTACTGACCTTTGGGATATGTGGTACTATTGCTTGTTTTAAAAGAAGTGATAACTCGAAAGTGTCTGAAACAATTTACTTCGAACTTGCCGTGGTTATTAGCTATGTGACTGTTTCAAACCCGTCAGCCTTGTTCGATCGGGAGCGTTACAGCTTGTAAAGAAAAAAAGGCAATACTTTGAAAATGGCTGAAGCAATTTACTTAAAACTTGCTCAGCTTATTGATGACTTATAGATCTATATCATAACTTTTGGGACAGGTGGCACTATTGTTTTTGATAGGGGTGCTGCTGTTTGATTCAAGAAGATGCAAGAAATAGAACCAATTTACTTGAAACTTTCTATAGTTATTGACCACTATCAGCTCTCCATCCTGTCCACTATTGAGATAAGTCAGGGGTCCGCAACCTTTACAATCTAAAGAGCCATTGTTGGACAGAAAGAAAAAAAATGTGCCTAGAGACACAAAAAATACCTTATGTCCCACATGACATACATATGTACATTTTAGCCCATTTGAAAACCAATTAGTTCTTTAGATTTGCTCATTTTTATTTATCGTATTTATTAACAGTTCATCATTGCTCCCTTTTTCATATTTTGTTCATCTGCTTGAGTATTTAGCTCATTTTGTTCATTGTATTGATTATTTTGTTCATTTCTTCATCATTTTTGTACTTTTTTAAAAATTATTTTATTTATTTTTGACCATTTTATGAATCATTTTGTTTGTTTTTGAGATGTTGTTCAGAACTTTTGGCATTTTCCTTCATTTTTATTTTTTCACTAAATGTGTTGATCATTTTGTTCATTTTATTAATTACTTTTTAAATTTTATTTTCCTTTATTTTTTAGTACTTTTTGTAAATTTTTGTTCAATTTCCTGATTACATTGTTTGTTTTCTGGATCATTTCCATTAGTTTTGTTGTAATCCTGTTTATTACTTTGCTTATTTTTGCCAATTTTCATGTTTTATTCTCATTTACATGATAGTATCGTTCAGTTTTGTTCATTGCATTTATTGTATTGTTCATTTTTTGATCATTTTATTAGCTATTCATGATCTTGAGTATTTTGTTCGTTTTGTGGATTATTTTCCTCAGTTTTGTCTTAATTTTTCTTCATCTGTTAGGTAATTTGTTCTTTTTTGTGGAAATAATGGTTCATTTCGACATATTATAATGTGTTACACAGGGGCCTTAATAGAGGAGCTAAAGAGCAGCCTTGAAGCCACAGGTTGCAGACCCCTGAGATAAGTGGTGCAACTCCTTTTCAGTAGTGAGCGCTTCTGCTTCTAAAGAAGAAAAAAACAATATCTTAGTGGCTGAAAGAGTTTACTTGAAGCATGCCATGTTTATAAATTACTACAATATCTCCATTTGTCAGCTTTTGGGAAACAGTAGGTGGTGTTACTGCTTGTTACAAGCAACGAAGCAATAGCTCCAAAGTGTCTGGCCTGATTTACTTTAAACTTGCCATATGTATTGATCACTGTAGAATCTGCATCCTGTCAACTTTAAGGACATGTGGTGCTATTGCTTGAAAAAGGAAAGACTTAAAAAAAATCACTGAAAGTTCTCCCTCTTTCAGCAAATTCCCTATAATCATGAGTGATCAAACAACCTCTATTTACTAATGCCAAAAGTGAAAATGCTATGATTTCTCCTTTATAATAAAAAGTATTATGTGAGCTGTCAACAATTCAACAGAAATCACACGCTCTGAGAATGAAGATACGTTCCTCCATTGACTTGCAAATGTTTCAAGGCAATTAACTGGAAAAAAGGGAAAAATACATGGGAACCTCTGTGCAGCATATGTGAAATAGCCATTAACACATACACACATGTCAGATGTGTCAGGGAAATGGAAATGGGCTGCTCCAGAGACACGGCCGCAGTTCTCCAGACAACGACCTTGGACGCGTCTCTGCACTTTCATGCACATTAGGTACATTAAACAGTGACAGGTGATAATTACCCAGCACACTGCCGCCGCTGCTGAGGATGAGGCTGATTAGGTTCGAACAACATAGTGGGTTGATTTTTCAAAAGCATGATCAGAGATGGTACATGTTCTGCATATTTGTTACACAAAAAGAGGATGTACAATAAGTGTCAGAAAGTGTCAGAATCAGAATTAAAGTAGAAAAAACCTAGGGGTAGATTCAGGTGGATGGAGGATTTAAATTTATGTTTTTGGTGTGTTTTTTTTCTGTGTCATTTAGTACATTTTTGTCATTTTTTAAAATTATTATTTTCATTTTTGTTCATTTTCATGAACATGATTTGTGTTCATCTTTCCTGATTATTTCAATTATTTGTGGATTGTCTTGTCCATTTTTTTCATTTCATTATTTATTTAGCTGTTTTTAGGGATTGTTTTAGGGTTTATTTTGTTATTTTTTTGTTTATTTTGCAGCGTATTTTAGGATTTTTTTTTTTATAGCACCCTCTGTGGCGCAATCAGTTAGCGCGTTTGGCTGTTAACCGAAAGGTTGGTGGTTCGAGCCCACCCAGGGACGAGA
>JAQQAE010009881.1:0-14364 GCA_029823295.1 Pseudamia nigra
GACCCTCACGAGGATTAAGGGGTAGAAAATGGATGGATGGATCTTTTGTTCAGTTTGTTCTGTTACATTTGTTTTTTTTTTTTTTCCATTTTTTACTTGCTTTTGGTGAGTTTTTATGAATTATTTAGTTCTTGATTACATATTCATTATTCATTAATGTTTGTGTTTTTTCTTGACTATTATGTTCATTTTTAGTTTTTAGTCAATTTTAATTCAATATCTAATTCAATGTGTATTCTATTTGTTCTGTGCAATGTTTTGCTGAATTGTGTTCATTTTGTTGATCCTTTTATTCACTTTTGTTCATTTGTTGGTTAATTTACGGTACTGATTATTTTGGTCATTTTTGCTCATTTTCTTTATTAAAACATTCACTCTATTTTTGCATAACTTGATTTTTTTATTTGACTGAATATATTATTCATTCTTTTTGTAAACGTGAGCGTAATTTAGATAATTTTTAAAAACTTTTTTGATTATTTTGTTCATTATTCTTTTTTTCTTGAAGACTATTCTCTTTTGTTTATTTTTGGTTGATTTAATGGTTATTTTATCAAACTCCCTTTGATTATGTTGATTTTTGTTATCTTTGTTAATTTTGTTGATTATTTTGTTCATGTATTTGTCCATTTTCCCTATTTTCTTGCTTTTTAATAATTTTTGTTCATTTTGTGTTTATCCATTTTCCGTTTTTGCATACGGTATTTTTCAGACTATAGGGCACACTTAAAAACCTTTAATTTTCTCAAAAATCGACAGTGCGCTTTATTATCCGGTGCACCTTATGGTCCGAAAAATACGGTATTTTTCTGAATTTTGATGTGCATTTAGTTAATTTGTTCATATTACAGACTGCTTCATTCAGTTTTTGTGAAGTTGACTGATTATTTTTTTTTATTCCCAAATCTTTCAGCACTGTCACTGTGACTCAACTTTTTTTGCAAACGGGGCTCTACATACAAAACTGTATGTAGATTTGATTAAGAAATTGACGTATTATTATGTGTTCTGTCTCCAAATCCCAATTGTAAATTTGGTGCAAAATGATCTGAAAGGCCGTAGAAAGTGGTCAGCTGAAGCATGTGATACTAGTCTACACCCTGTATCAGAGCAGACTGGACATGCCCACAGTGTCTGTGTGACTGTGTGCTACTGTGGGAGTTGTAGTCCTGTCAAATGGGAGTAAAACCCTGATTACCTCGTAGATAAAACTAATCCAGCAAGGGCCGTGGACACAGAGACGGACAGAAACAGAGGGTGAGGTGATAATCCTCTAATCCCCACTGTCTGCCAAGGAAAACACCAGTACCCTCTGCCTGGGATAATTGTCACCATAACTCTTACAGCTTGTAATTGCTGCATGAGCATTGTAATTACTTTATTGATCCTACAGCAGGGAATTCCTTCACAACACAACAACGATCAATAACAACACTTTTCATGTACAGGAAATAAGCTTTGGATGGGTCCGACATTCACAGTGCAGATCGTATGTCTGTACCAGAGGAAACGGCTGATTTTTAAAGACAGTTTGATTTGTTCATTCATGAGGCGTTGTTTACTATATTCACATCAGCATGGGAAAGCAGCATATTTATTCAATCATTGGCCACTTTAGTAGGTATGCCTTGTTAGTACAGGGCTAGACCTCCTAGCTATCATAAGATGGTAGACTGTGGTCATAAACAGACGGACATGACCTGCAGTAATATTCATAAGCTGTGGCTTTTAAACAATGTACAGTTTGAACTAAATGTCCCAAAATGTGCCACCACCAGCAGTCTGGAGAGGTGATACGAGGTATTACCACAACATTCAAATGTCACTGTGAAACCAAAGTCTTCTTTTCTATCACTTTTACCGAGTCCATGTGAGCTTTAGTTTCCTGCTGTTAACTGACAGGAGTGTCACCGTGTGTGATCGTTTGCTGCTGTTGTCCATCTGCTTCAAGATTTGATATGTTGTACATCCACAGATGCTCTTCTGTATTACTCAGTTGTTACGAGTGGTCATTTGAGTTACTGCTGTCTTTCCAGCAGATTGAAAAAGTCTGACAATTCTCATCTGACATGTGACATTAACAAGGTCGAGAACTGTTGCTCACTGGATAGTTTCTTTTTTGCAGACTATTTTTTGTAAACCCTAGAGGTGACACTGTGAAAATCCCAGTAAATCAGCCGTTTATGAAATGCTCAAACCAGCCCATCTGGCTCCAACAACCATATTTACTTCCCCATTCTGATGCTTCAGAAGGTTGTCACGATGGCATCTGCAGGCCTAAATGCACTGAATTGCTGCCATGTGATTTGAAGAGTGGATATTTGTGTTAAGAAGTGTACCTAATGAAGTGGCCAGTCAAAGTACGCACACCACATAGTATTTATTGTTGGAGCTCAATTATAAATCTAGTGCATATTGACAAGAAACTGGACTGGTCAAAAAACTCAGCTGCTCTTTACAAGAAGGGCCTGAGTCGTCCCTACTGTCTGAGGCAGCTGAGGTTGTTCAACATCTGCCAGACTATGCTCTGGATTTTCTATGACTCTGTCGTGTCCAGTGCCATCCTCTATGCTGGGGCAGCAGCCTGAGGGTGGCGGACACCAACACACTTAAACTGATCCGCACGGCCAGTAACATTGCAGGGATGGACCTGGATTCACTGACAGTGGTGGCAGAGAGGTGAATGTTGTCCAAAATAAGGACTATATTGGACAATTCCTTTGACCCTCTACATGACATGCGGGTCATACTGATGCCACCCAAATGCACCACTGAACAACACAGGAAACCATTCCTTGCAATTAACAGCACAAATACACATGACAATATTTTGCGATCTCAATATCTGGACATCCATTCCAAAAACCTAAACATTTGAACACATACTACTTATGTTGATAACGTCGGTCCAGTGCATGTTGTACACAGTACATGTTTTAACAGGCTTTTTTTTTGTTTTTAAATTTTTAAATTTCTATTTTTACATTTCAATTTCGCAATTAATATATAATACTTGAACTATCTTCATAATTTCACATTTTGGTCCCTTCTGTCTTTGTAACATCACATTTTGGTCCCTTTTATCTTTACATCATATTTTGATCCTTTCTTCCCTGTAATTTGTGTTGTAAACTGGCATGGAGCAACTGTGACCAAACAATTTCTTCTGGGATTAAAAAAGTATTTCTGATTCTGATGTGTATCATTGCGGTTCTCACTCATCACCACTAGGTGCCAGTAAAGCAATTTGTGTTCCATAACGTCCTCAAACACTATGCATTTAAAATCTCTTACAAGGTGCTCATAAATGATTTCTCTCAGCAAACGTGTCCGTGCTGTATCTCGAGCTTCCGCATGATCCTCTGTCCTTTACAGTTCTTGCAGCTTATCAAATTTTAATACAATACATTCATCTTATGCAGAATAACTTTGACCCAAAGAGTTGGTAGCCAGTGAGTGCAATTTGAACAGACTTTGAAGGGAATGTGATACCCCAACAAAAGGAGAAATGGAGAACTGAGGTAATTTTTAAGTCAGTTTCATATTACAGGTATGAAGCTCACTCCATTATGTTTAAATTTAGCCCATGGGTTGAGGCTAAGGGTTAGTGATTCACTGTCAGAGTAAATGTCATGTTTATATGTCAGGAGGTAATGCAAGTCCACTAAAGTGCCAGAAAACAAAGTGGAAATCTTTCCTCTGTGCCACTTTGTTCCTTCTTGTCCAACACAAATGTGCGCACACAGTCAGTTTTTTATTTGTTCTAGCCTCTTGCCGGGACACAGACATCAAATCAAAGGCAGGAGCTGCTACATTGGGGGAATGCTGAACCAAAAAAGATCTGTCAGCTCTACAGGAAGCTGGTGAGTCCACTCCAGAGATGTGGCCTTACAGGAGCAGCTCCTTGTAACACTGCTTTGTGATGAAAAGGACACCATCCTGAGTTCAGACAGAGCTGAGAATTTGTTGAAAAAATTACAGCATCAGCAGGAGACCCACTTCAGCGTAAAACACCCAGCAGGAAGGAGATACTGCTTGAACATGACCGGAATGAAATTACCACCACCTAGTGGCAGCAGTGAAGAATTACATGATTTACATGTGGCTATGTGGACAATTAAAACATCAACCACACAGAGGGAAATGAACAATGGAGCCTCTTTTATTGTAATAATATTGTTAGTATTATTGTTATTTTTTGGTTGATTTTGTTGACTTTTTTCATTTCTGTTCATATTACTCTTTATTTGCTTAAATTATTATTTTATTGTGTATTTATGCTCATTTTGTGAATTATTTTTTCATTTCTGTGTATTTCATGTATTGTTTTGTTGAAATATTATTCATTATTGCGTATTTTTTGAAACTTAATTTTTTCTCATTTTGTGGATTTTTAAAAATTATTTTGTTAAACATTTTATTTATTGTTTGTTCATTTTGTATATTATTTTGTTCATATATTCTTCATTTTGTTTATTTTGCAGAGTATTTTGTTTTCTTTTTGCTCATTGTTTGAGTTACTTTCCATTTCTGTTCATTTTGTACATTATATTATTGTCATTCATTTTTGTTTATTTTCACAAAGTTATATTTGCTTATTTTGTGGATTATCTTTTAATATTGTTCATTTTGTGCATTGTTTTATTTTAAAATTTAAAATTTTATTTATTATGTTTAATATTCATTTCATTAGTTTAACATATTCATTATTGTGTATTGTGGGGGAAATTATGTTTATTGCTTGCTCATGGGGTTGATTATTTAGAGCAGGTGAAGAAAACGATCCCAAAGCAGGTCTATCCCCCACAATCCCCCTCAGTCACACTTTTTTTTTGGATCTTTTTAAGGAGGAGGTAGGAAAACCAGCCCTCAGAATAATGGAGACAGAGAACAATCAAATTCTTTTTATCCAGACTGTAGGTGAATGTGGCCCAAATTATATTTTTGTGACTCGCATCTGTTTTCATTTTCAATTTGAACAATCTAAATCAGACCACATCAGTTCAGGTGACTTTTACCTCCCTCTAGTTTGACATTTTTGACAACTCTGCTACTCCAAAATACTGTAAAGTACAAAAAAACGAGGTCAGCCTTGAACATCTACAGCCATAAAATGCAACGTGAACATTAACATTGGCAGTAAAATGAATCCAAATATATCATACATTATAGTATGACCTTTCATCCCTACACGCCATTGAGCTGTCAATAATTACACACTAGTGCTTACTGTAGGTGAGGCTATTTTTTAAAAGGCTCTAAAACTGCTTCCAACAGGAGGATACAGGAATCTAATCCTGGCAACGTGCAAAATAAATAATGTGAACACACAAAAAAAGCCTCATATACCGATAGATACGTTTAGATTTCGGGGGGATGAGGGATTCGTCCCCCTCAGTATAACTAAAGCATGCATTTGTCCCCTCCAATAAAACACTGTCAAAGATGCAGATTTTTCATCTTCTCTTTTACATAAGTAATAGCAGGTTTGTTCATTGGTGAGTTAAATTCATTTTATTGATTTATTTTTTTCCATTTAATCTGATTTTTACAGGATTTTGTCCATTTTGATCGGTTTGTCATTTGTTGCTCATCAAATAAGTTAAGTCGGGCTGCGCCGTGTCCCACCGTCGGGCCGCCGTCGTGTCCCGCCGTCGGGCCGCGCCGTGTCCCGCCGTTGGGCCGCGCCGTGTCCCGCCGTCAGGCCACCGTCAGGCTGCGTCGTGTCCCACCATTGGGCCGCCGGCAGGCAGCGGCGGGGTGGAGTTGTTTACAGTTATGTACGTGTGCAGTGTGCACGGACACACTACCAAGTCATAAGCCACAGTAAGAATATATTTTAAATCATTTTTAGAACTAATTTCAAGCATTCCGTTTCAGATAATTAATATAACTTCCTTTTCAAATAATAATAATGAATAAATGTGCACGTAGGGGTGTGTGATACTGCACATACTTTATATGGGAGTTTGTCATGGGTCCAGAATGCATTAATTGGTTTTACATGTATTCCTATGGAAAAAGTCTCTTTGGATAACGAGAAATTTGGATACCGAGCTTGACGTGACGCCAGAACGGATTAAACTCGTTGTCCGAGGTACCACTGTATTGTATTTTTCATCATCTTTGTTGATTGTTGTTCTTGATTAGTTGATTTTACTCACTTTCTTGATTATTTTGTTCACTTTTGCACATTGGCTTAATTATTTCCTTTTTGTTGATTTTCTTCATTATTTTGTTCATTTTTACTATTTTTTTTTATTATTTTGTTTAATTTCAATCATTTTCTTGATTGTTTTGTCCTACCCCCAAAATCAGACAACAACCTGCACCCTTGCTCAGACAGAAAAGAGGATGCAGGCAACCATCATGTTCTTTAAATTTTTATTGCAAATGAAGAAATGAATACAAATCACTGATGAAAAAACACAGCTGGGATTTATCCATGTTATTAGTGGGATTATTATTGGTTATTTGCAGTCAAGTATACACAGTACTATTCAGTTATGAGAAGCGCTTCAGTAGTACTGTATCCAATATAAATTATTATACATGTTGTGTGACTAAAAAGTGTAGATTGAATCTTATGGTTATTATCACCACACATCATGAAATTTGTAATTAAAAAGTCCTCCAATCAGAGTCAAACAGACCACCTGTAGTTCTCACAGACTCATTTCTTTCCTGACAATTTGAATTAACATCATCGTATCACTCCTGGGAAAATTCAGCAATGATGACTTTAAACCTGCTGCTTTTATCGGTTAATTTGTTTGTCAGCCTGAATCCAAAATAATGTATTAAACCCAGTGGGCAAAGATAGGAGCTGTGCAATGAGGCTGTTCTGTAGTGAACTTGAAGTTGTAACTAGTGCGTTGATCTGTGGGAATCCACGGCTTCTAGAAAGGGTGGTGTAAAATACTATAAATTTCTACAATGATTTTTGACTGACATTAAAGAGACAAAGTTTTGTGAATAAATCACGTTGGGTGCTCCACTACTACATCATTAGTCTGACAGAGAAAACGTCCCTTACTGTGTGCTACACAAACTATAGGGCCCTTGTTGTGTATCATACACCTGTACCATTTAGGGTGACAGACAGTAAGTGGCATGTTGGGAGCTACACAGCTGTATCATTTAATGTGACAGACAATACCTCCCTTATTGGGGGCTATTATACAAACTATACAGTCAGTGGGGTGCCCCTGCCACTCCTCTCTGAATTTTTGACTGAGACATGATGAGCTAACCAGCTACATGTTTAGCTCATGTCAACGAGAGACACAAATACAGTATAGTGATATATTTTAGTACAATGATTTATATTAGACAAAGACTGTGCATGTGTGATTGACTTTCATTCTGGACATGGAAGGTGAACATCTGCTGCTTTGACTGCAGGTAGAATGGACAGCGGTGTGAGGGCTGAGGACCGCCTGTAAGTGTTTTGGGACAGGGGAGGGGTCCACGGCAGCACTCGCTGTTTGTTGAGAAGAGTGTGAATGATAAGTGCTTTCACATCAGAGTCTCCAAAATACTCCAGTAACACCTGAAAAAATTGCTAGATTTGTCGCCAGATGCTTTTTTTGAAAAAGAGTTGCTAGAGGGGTCTGAAAACTTGCAAAATATAGCAACAAATTCACTAAGTTGGCAACCCTGCTACTTTTCGCCCACATATGGTCACTTCGTGGTTTTGGGTCAAAAATATAATTCAGGAAGTGACAACCTGATTGGCCTCAAAATGGCCTTGAATAACCAATGAAATCACAGTTACTCTGTCTGCTAATACAGTATATACAGTCTACATAAAACACTGCAGTTGTCACCTGACAGATTCTCTGTTATCCCGATGTCCCTGAATGCCCCATATCTCACATTCAGACACTAATCACTGCACTTTTTGTCTCTTTCTGACTTTCCAAGTACACTTAGATTTTTGAAGTTAGTCTCAGAACGGACTCAAATTACACTTCGGTATGGTGAAAACTTAATAAAATACTCATCAAGTTTTAGTGTGGGACATTTAGTTATATTTAATGGTGAGACTGCAGCCTCTTTTTCTCCATGGCTGAAAAAATGTGAAATTAACACAGTAGGTGGTGTAATAATATTCCTTATCAACACTGAATACACCCGCTATTATGGTCCAGAATAATGCAGCCTACTTTTATAGAAGCTGGAAAATGTAGAATCAAAGCATACATTTATTAAAGGGATTAAAGACACCATTTCCCTTAGACATTACTAAGGGAAATGGAAAATAAGATGATTTTATCTGTTATTCTATTTGGTTCATGTTGTATCATTTTATTTTTTTAAATTAACAACCCAGACATTCACATATTATATTTCAACCTCAATGTAAGAATATATCTCCGAGACATTATTAACCTGCAAAACTTTAACCTGATGTGAGACCTAATAGCATCTGAATTCAGGCTAGACGCTTTCATCTAGTGACACATTTATTTCTGAGCCTCAGAGAGATTTTGAAGCCCGTCCCCTGCTGAGCACTTCATTCTCACCAGAAGGAAGTGCCGATTATTCAAGATGAAGTCATTATTACAGAGGCAAGTTTTTATTTTTACTTGACCTGACAAACAAAGTCATTTGTAGGAAATATTAGAATGAAAATAGGGTGTCTACTCCATTTAAAGCAGCTTTTGGAACGTTATAGTAATCTGTTAATGGAGCAATCTATGCCTTTTTGCGGAAGTATTCGAACTGAATTAAAAAATGTGAACAGTGTAATCGAGAGAAAGAAAAAACAAAGGAAGTAAAGCATAAAAAAACTAGGCCAAAGTTATTTTAAAAGTCACTTTAAACAGATGTATGCATTTTACTGCTTCAGTATGAAAAAAAGCTAGATGTAAAAGAATGAAGATTGAACTCACGTTAAACCGTAATGAACAGATGAAGCACAAAAGGAACACGATGAACAAAATAGTCAAGAAAAATGAACCAAACTCTCCAAAATAAGCAATTTAAAATGAACCAAATGTAAAAAAAAAAGAAAAATAATTGAGACATTGAACAAAACATGAACAATAATGATGAAAATAAATGAAACTGAACAAAACAGGCAATTAAATGAACTGACATTACTAAAAATGAAAAAAATAAATGAGAAATTGAACAGAATGGAACAAAATAAGCAACAAAATGAAGCAAACGTAAAAAGAAATTAGCAACATACTTGATATATTGAACAAAGCTGAACAAAACAAGCAACAAACTGAAGCAGATGTAACAAAAGCTGAACAAATAATGAAAAAAATGAACCAAATGTAACAAAAAAAGACCAAAATATCTGAGAAATTGAACAGAACTGAACAAAATAAGCTACAAAATTAAGCAAACGTAGCAACAAAAAAAAACAAATAAAAATTAACAGAACTTGAAAAAAATGAAGAAAATGAAAAAAAAATGAAATATTGAACAAAACAAGCAGCAAAATGAAGCAAACCTAGCAAAAATCAAACAAACAATGAAAGAAATAAGCTAAAGTGAGCAAAATGTATACAAAATAATTGAAAAATTGAACAAAACTGAATAAAATATGAGACATAGTGAAGCAAACATAGCAAAAAAATAAACCAAAATGCACAAAATAAGCAATGATACGAACCAAACTTAACAAGAAAGGAGCAAAATAAATGAGAAAATGGACTACACTGAAAAAGATAAGCAATGAAACGAACCAAGCTTAACAAAAAACCCCAAAATAATTGAGAAATTGAACAAAACTGAATGAAAACTGCAACAAAATGAATCAAAGGTATGAAGCATTAGTTCAATAAATAAATACATACTGTACAAAGATGAATTCAAACTCTTTAATTTAATGCACAATTTACTAATATTAAGTTAGACAAATCCCGACCCCCTTTAAATATGCACCTGTGGAAGCATGACCCAATTGCAAAAAAGTTGAGCCAGGTGGACAAATGCAGTGCTATTAAAATTCCACTTGTATTCCATTATGGACAATATGAACAAATTTTCATCTTTTGTCTGGCCAACTTTTTTCTTCACAACAAAAAAGGAAGGAAGGAAGGAAGGAAGGAAGAGGCACCTGACTCATTATGCTCAGATGTGCTCTGATATGGCTTCCTTACACATTTTCCTCCAACCAGTGACAATAATCAGATGCTGCTTTTTACAGATGCTGTTTTAAAAGCAGCTTAGGTTTTGAAAGAGCAGATAAGACACCTGGAGAAGAAACGGAACAGAAATCAAAGGCTTTATTCAAGCACAGCTATGACAAAAGAACAATTGTGTGTTAAAAATAAAAGAAAACTGATTAGAAAAGAAATCAGAAAGGGTGCTGTCTCTTTTACTTCAGTGTTCTGCCAGAGGGAGGTGTACTCTTTTTTTTTTTTTTTTTTTTTTTTCCCCAAAGAAAAAAAATCACAAAAAGAAAAAGTAATGAGGAGGCTGTAAAGAGGATTTAAAAAGACTGAAAATGACACAGAAAACAAAAACGCTGCTGCATGAAGAGTAATCAGGGTGAAAGCGCCGTCTGACAGACCCTGTAGTTAACATTTGTGTGCGCTCTGGTATGTATCTAATTATGGATGAGGAGACTGTGTGTTTGGATGTCTGTGGGAGTTTGTGATTGTCACGCTGTAATGTGTAGGTGTGCATTTGTTTGCCGAAACAAAAGACCAAATGTGTCAATGCGCATATCAAAGGTGGAGACGTCCTTTTCAAAATATTTCTGCCTTTGCACCAGAGCAAATAAACATATATAATTAGACTTACGGAGGCTTTTAGTTGTTATTGTAGTGAACACTGATGCAAGTGAGGAGACGAATACAGGGTGTTTCAAAAAGATGGACCCAATTTCAATATATATTATATACAGCATATATATATTTCTCGATAGCAATATTGGACAATAACACAAAAGTTTCAAATGGTTTAGTGAGTTCTCAAGTTTTATTATCCATTTTAGTTCCTCTGTCATTTCTGCGTAGATTTTTTCCAGTTTATTTACTGTGGTTCGGATCCTCTTTCTGACGAGGGCCCTTTTCGCTTTTCTGAAGATGTTTTCTGCTTTTTTGATTGGGATGGGGTTCTTGATGTCGAGGCTTGAAGGTGTTATATCCTCGTCTCTGCATTGCAGGTTGAATTTCAGGTGGTTCTTCTGGCGAGCTCTTTTCTTTTCCAATTGCTCCAAACGGTGGAACATTTGGACACAAAACTTCCTTGTAGTAAATCGATTATGTTAATTTGATCATTTTTCTTATATTAGCTATTCTTTCTTCCAATAAGTTAGTAAGAGTGAGTGTTTTTGCCTTGCTGACATGTTTCAACTACATTTGCAGTCTGCCTCAGAGCTTCAAATGATGTTACCATCACCTCCCACATAGATTATGACTGGAGAATCGGGCTGGTGTAGAAAAAACCTGAAGGTATACCACCAAAGTTTGGTTGGACTTGATCTGCTGGTCTATATTTATTTTTGTCTCTGTGATGGCAAATAGAAATCTTTGATGTTTGCCATAAAGGGCTTTAATTGACATGTCTGTTTGACACCTCTGCACCTACTCGAGCTAGACATTTACACTTTTAATTTATTTAGTAGACCACATTGTCTTCTCACAGGCAGCTCAACTGTAGTTGTGGTTAAGAAGTCATACTAACAACACCTTTTCCAAATATGGTCACTTCTGGCGTTTGATTCCGTCATGGTGACCAGCAAGTTGCAACCTGATTGGCCTCATGACAGATCAGAAGCCAATAGTTGATGTCATGGTTACTCTGTCACTAATACTGTATATACCTTTCATGGTATTGGTGGGGTGGTGAACTCATCATCGGTATCTACAAAAAAAAATCACTAAGGATAGACATCATCAAATGGGAAGATAGTGACTTTATAGATAAGAAATGAATACTACAACACCTCTTTGCTCATTCAGTTTATTTTAGTGGCATCAATGTAAGCACAAAACATTTAGTTTAACAGTCATGAATAGGAGCTCAAGACAAAAATGTACCAAACGTGACATAAAACCATAGTAATAGTTTAATTGCTGCAGCCTTTCCTCGAAATAGGCAGTGGATTGATAACTTGGCATTGCTATATTTTTATTATAAAACTTTCTTTTGTTTTCCAATGAAGCTGTTCTTACTGGTGGACAAAAAGTCTGCTTATATTTATGTACAATACATGCCTCAACAAGAACAATGGTCTCATTTATTTGAGCACATTTAGGCGTTCACATTCAAAACAGTTCAAATGCTGAAAAGAAAGAGGAGTCTGTGTTGTGGGATGTGTTGTTTTATGCACCAGTGAAATGGTGCAACATGATAAATTTTCATGTTAGATTCATACGTTTGAACAAAGAGGTCCTTAAAAATGAATGCATAAGTTTTAAAACAACAGGGCCAAATTGCAGCTGTGAAAAGTGAAAGTTACAAATTAAGATGACTTTCTCACTGTGGACTGCTGAGGATAATGGTCTTCTCCAAGTTCAGCTCTCCTCCTTTTCTCTGCTGAGTTCATTTCTATTGCGGTATTCTTTCCTTTCATTTCCAAATGAATTAAAATCCTAATCCCTAAACGTTTATGTCACTTAACTTCACTTATGTCAATTAAAATTTAACGTATGTTGTTACTGTGGATGCACTTTTTTGTCTTGCTTTGAAAGATGATAAATTAGATGACAAAAGCCAATGTGATTACCAGATGAAGGATGTCACATTTGTAGAAATCTGTCAGCGTGGTGACGTTTTCATCTTGCGGTGGTAACTCTGTTCTTGACAAAGTAATACTGTATGTGCTTTCACATGCTGCATTTAAATTGATTGTGATAGAACTCTGCTGTCAGAACACAACATGAGACAATATTGTGCACTAATGTTTGCCTTGTGGTTGAAAAATGATCAGAGGTATTTTGTAAGATAGATTTAAAGGAGCAATATAATTTACTGGTCTCTATTTGCAGCAGTGTACTTTGATTAGTGTATAACCACATAGGAACAAGAATCATTACCATAGAACAAGTCAGATACATCTGTGTAGGATTTGGGTCTGCTCCAGGTTGAGGATGAATTCTTGCTCCAAGTGGAGGAGTTGAAGTATCATGGGGTCTTCTTCACAAGTGAGGGGAGGATGGAGCATGAAACTGACAGATGGATTGGTGTGACATTGGCAGTAATGTGGATGCTGTGCTGTTGTGGTAGGAAGGAGTCGAGCCACTCAAGCTGGTCTACATTCCTACCCTTACCAATGGTGATGAGCTCTGGGTTGTTACTGACAGTACTACGTAATACACTGCCTGGCCAAAAAAAAAGTTGCCACCTGAATTTAACTAAGCAAATACAGTAAGAGCATTTCCACATGCACAATGTGAAGGGAACTCAAGGGATTGGAACTGAACAGCTGTGTAGCCTCAAGAAAACTACTAAAGTTTAGAAGGAAGTTATGTTAATTATCTGAAACGGAATGCATGAAATTAGTTCTGAAAATTATTTAGAATGTCTTCTTACCTTGGCTTATGACTTGGTAGTGTGTGAGTGGACACTGCACACGTCCATAACTGTAAACACAGGTCCAGACACCGGAGCTGCCGGCTCTAAGCACAGCTCCAGCCTGTTTATGGCTACTGTTGTTAGCTATGGCTAACAACATTGCCGGCTCCGGAATGGTGTTAGCTTACGATGGCATTTATGAATCAGCTCAACTCCTCAATGCACAACCTGACAGAGTGGTCCTATGTGTCCTATCGGCTGACAATGAGAAGGACGTGGCGCTCCAGATAGCCTGCAGCAGCGTGAAGTGTAACACAGCCGGTTAGCTAGCTAGCACAGCCGGCTGTGCTGCAGGCATTCTGCTGTGACAGCAGAACGCCTGCAGCAGCATGAAGTGGATCTGGAGCACCATGTCCTCCTCATCATCAGCTGCGAGGACACACAGGACCACACTGTTGGGTTCTGCATTGAGGAGTTGAGCTGATTCATAGATGCCGATGGTGAGGCAGTCTCGTTTCACAGCCAGCACCGTACCAGCCGCCGGCCGGCACCGTGCCAGCCGGCTATGAAAAAAGACCCAGATCAGAAACAAGACTGCCTCAACAGAAACAAGACTGCCTCAACCCAACTGTGTGGTCCTGTGTGTCCACGCACCCCGGAGCCGGCTTTGTTGTTAGCCGTAGCTAACAACAGTAGCTGTAAACACACTGGAGCTGTGCTTAGAGCTGGCAGCTCCGATGTCTGGAGCTGTGTTTACAGTTATGGACATGCGCTGTGTCCACTGACACACTACCAAGTCATGAGCCAAGGTAAGAATACATTCTAAATCACCACTGGAGTGTTGTTAGCCTGACACCCAGGCCACAGCACTGTTAAGGA
>JAQQAE010009882.1:0-14363 GCA_029823295.1 Pseudamia nigra
AAAAAATTAAAAATGTGACATTTTTGGATGGTGCGCCTTATAATCCGGTGCGCCTTATAGTGCGGAAAATACGGTAAGACATATATACTACAGTATATCTGAGCAGACAACATTATGATCCTTCAATTTGAGCTTAAATAAAAAAAGATGGGTTATGGCCTTGCTGCAAAAAACGCAGCGTCACAGTGTGTGCTCTGGCTGCTCTGCTGAATTATAGCTCTAATTATGCCGCCGTGTTTAGTCTGAATGTTCAGGGATGTGTCTGCTCTCCTCTGGACTCTAGCGGGATTTGCACAGTCGCTAAGAGTCTTGTCTCAGCCACTCACATCTGTCAGCCTCTCCTTTCTGTCCTTCTGTCTATAAACTCTCTCTGGTAAAAGCCTTTCCTTTGTTTATATGCAGCTGCTAATGGTGATTTTACTGTCTGCATGTGCCACACCTTACATCTGTCATGCCACAAGCATTCTCACAATAGTCTGGCACGTAGAAACAAGCAGTTGACACACAGCACTAAGGGGCTTTATTGGAGATGAAAACACTATTCAGTATTAACACCGAGGATTAGGGATTAGATATGTGAGAAATAGCTGAGTGTAATAAATCATCGTGTCATGCTGTGCTACATAAAATATTAACTGTGGGTGTAGAGATGGAGAAAGTTGAAATTAGTCGGGTTCCCCTCCCACACAAACAGGTCAAATCTGCTGCTCAGTGTTTTTCTCTGTGCTCTTTTGCAAATACCAAAGCTTCAAAATCATTTAGTCACACGTCGGATTCAGAGTGAAAATGTTCAAATTAACTACTGAATTGTCAATTTATCTTAAACGTTCCATATCTTAACACTTGCGTTCATATCCATACCACGTATACGTGTCTATTGAAGACATCTATACAAATAAAGTATCTGAACTAGATTTTTTTCCCCCTTAATTTTTTTTCCATCAGTCATTCTATAACTGAGGCTACGTTCAGACTGCAGACAGTCAGTTTTTTTTCACCGTATGTGACCCATATCTGATTAAAAAAAATTTTTTTGTGACAGTCTGCACAGCACAAATCTGCATTTTTCAAACCAGACCCAGGCCGCTTTCAGAATTGGTCCTAAATCAGATTTGTATCCGATGTTTTTCAAAGCAACTCAGTCTGAATGGTCATGAAGTGAAACAGACAATTCTTTGCTGGATTAGCCAGGATGCAGCAATATCAGATGTAAACAATGGACTCTGCATCACTCTGTCATAATTTTGTTGGCTCCGACTGCATAACAACTTCAAAGTTGATACATGCATGCTAGCTGTGTCTCTCGATTCAGGGGTTGCAGCTGACGTTGGCCGTGAAGACTGCAGCCCACGTCGGTTGCAGTCTTCATGGTCTGTGAAGGCTACGCTTCAATGGGACACTAACCCATGGAAGCTGGGCAGTTTCCATAAATCAGCAGAGGTGTTCTTACCCTTGTGTAATGACGTAGGCACCTGTCGCCAACCAGCTGCTGCTTAGAGGTGGAGGATTTTTCACTCACGTTTGTAGTTATTTTGCTTTTTAATGTAATTCATGAATTGGAAATGCTCTTATCTTATTTAATTGTGCCTTCCTCATAGCTCCCTCATTTGGCAATACTTCTGTCTGTCATGCACCCTATGCATTTTGGGATACGGTGGGCCGCTTAGGATACATCAGTTGTGTCCTTTGTTTTCCGCCCGATGAAGGCTGCATTCATTGGCTGCATACTGTATGTAGGAGCTGTCAAAATGGGACAGCCTTCGCGCTTGGCTATGATGCCAACAGCCAAAAAATGCAGCCAATGTCGACTGCAACCGCTGAATTGGGACACAGCTGCCGACTTGTGTAGCCTCCATATTTACTTCTGTAAATACAGTGCCTCTTTAGTGTTTTATGGCAGATGGCAAACAAGTTATTGGTGCATTACTGCCACCAACCTGTATGGAGTGTGCTGCATGTGACATCACATCTTTTTCTGCACATGCAGGTCTCTTCAGAGCTGTCAGACTGTTCACACTGGAGTCTGGAGCAAACAGTCGGATATGAGCATTTAGACCCACAGCGTGAATGTAGCCATTACTACTAAAAGCTACTAAAAACACAGAATAATGCAACTTTTTATGGACAGTTTCCTGAAAAAAATCAGGAGCATTGGTGGCTGTTTATGAGGGTGTGGCTCTTTTTAACTAGTATGATAGTGATCTGTGATGTCACAAGTTACTCATACTCAAAACAACTTGGGGATTTGAGATGACTGGCAGCCACAGGTGGGTAGTATTCAAGCACATTTACTCCTGTACATGCACTTGAGTAGTTTTTCTAAAAAACAAAAAGGACTTCAGAGAGTAGTTGTTTTGCAGGGTACTTTTTATATTTGTGATGAAAAAAATGTACTTCTACCTAGATGCATTTTCTTCCACCTCAACGAGTAAGATTAAAAATTGTTGCAATTAAAAAAGTAATTGGTGAACAATAAATCAAGTAAATCAACAAAATTAATATACTAAGCAACAAAATGATCTAAAATGATCAAAATAATCAACTAAATTGACAAAAATGATCAACATAATCAAGTAAATTGACCAAAATTAAGAAAATAATAAAATGGAACAAAAATAAACAAAAAACTAAGAAAATGAGAAAAAAAATGATCAAAATAATAAAGTAAGGTGCTCTTTTACTTTTACTCAAGTACTGATGGTTATGCGTACTTCTATTTCCACTTAAGTAATAATAATTCTAAAGTAACAGTACTCTTACTTGAGTACTGTTTCAGTTTACTCTGCCCACCTCTGCTGGTACCACTGAGCAAGTTTACGTTTCCACAGCTTTTATTTCAAATGACAGACTTCAGATTAACCTCAAAACCTAAACAGACATATTTGTTTGCACAGTATGGGACCTTTTAAGTTGATTGTTTTGCATAGAAGTAAATAACTGATTGTAGATTTCCGAATAACATCAAGATCTCCGAAAAATGCAGAATCATTAAAACAGACAGAACCATATAGCTTCTGCCCTTTTCTGCTAAGCAATTGAACTGAGTGAATTATCCATAGCACTTATGTAATTTGGTGACATAGACAATGGTGTGATTCATCTTCTGCATGAAGAGACAAAGTGTAGTGTTTTACCAGAACATTAAGATATGTTCTGCTCAATTACCCACTTCCAGTGGGCTCCTCTGCGCCTGCTGCTTTACCTTTAGTTAAGGCACATTTAGCCTAATAAATATGTGTTACTACAATTAATGTGCTTTTTCTCTCTGTGGCACAATGCGATCGCAGCCTAACTAGCTTCCATGAAGTCGGCGTGGCTTTTAAGCATCACAATGAAAGTCAGACTGTGATTTTCTCCTCAGTTGTTTAGGTGAGCCATTCATTAAATGAAGTAGGGAATTGGACGGCGGGAGATAAAGCTACGAGCTACGGAGTGAATGAGCCTGAGCCAGCGTAGATGGAGACAGGAGAGTTTGGAGGAGTCAAGGTTATTTAAAATCCCGCTTTGATTCAGATGGAATGGAAAAGTCTTTCTTTTTATCTTGGCATTTCCATTCACAGGGTAAAACTGTTTGCAGGTCATCAGTCTCTTTCTTTCCTATTAGAAAGCACCTTAAGAGATTGTCTGACCAGTATGCTGTAAACAAGACTGCTCTCTTCTGACCTGTTAGGAAAATAGCAAATATAAAGGCAGGCTGAGCACTGATCCAGCTAAGTGTGGGTCACACAATCTCTAAGCACCTGGTACAAGCATAGCGTCTGTTTTGTACTTTGAAAACTAAAATCTCATTTGCTGGTGTCTTTTATCAGCTTCAAAGTTTTCGAAACCGCTCACTTTGTAAAGGCCTGATAACTCAAAGAAAATTCTAACTCCCTTTACATTTGTACCAGCATCCCTCCTGACTGTACTCTACTTCTGTGTGTTAATGTTGATGGAATAAAAGCAGTGCATCCTACTATAATTACATCATTATCTCCAGTTCAAGTTAATTACTAACTACAGACTTGGTTTCCAAAGAGTGCTCATGCAGATTTCACCAAGCAGAAGCATTTTCTTTTTATTTCCTTTCACCCACTTCTGCTCTTCTTGTTTTCTTCTCTGGCTCTGATGGCTGCTGGCTGTGGTTGTGTCTTGAGTGTGGGATTGTCCCACAGTCTGGCTGTCCTGTAAATCACAGTGTAACAGAGCAGGCAATGCATGCTGCAACGAGGGAGTTTTGCTATTGCAAAAGAGAACAGAATGTAACACTTAAGACAAATTAGAATTATAATCTAAAAAGCACTGTTTGGACAGTGTTCTGCCAAATTCTTGGTAATCTGGCTGAACTCTACTTATGTTTTAGTTAAATGCCACCTGTTTTGTTTACGATGATTATGAATTCACTTGCTGTGAGAGCAGTGGGTGCTGTAAACATGTTCTTTTGTCTGCTGTGGATCTTTGATCTACTCCTCGGGTACCCATTCCAGAAGAAAGTGTACTCTTCAGCATCATACTGTCTGGAGGTCTAATTGCCTGTCATTTCCAAACCATTCATCAGGGTTGTAATTATGTTGAGGAGCTAAAGACAGACTTCTGCCACAGTACTAGGGCTGTAATGTCGCATCACATGAGGCGTTGACGTGCTGTGGTTGAGGTGGCAGTTGATGCCACGGGGCAATGTTGCTTGTTTATGTCTTTTGGCCTGGTGGGGATTTCTCCATGCAGGTATGTTTATGTGGATATAGATCTACATGAGCTGCTGTATTGCGGTGGGAGTGGGGGTCTTGGCAGATTGCCATTTGTAGGGCCATCTTCCCTCTCATAACCCCTGGAACAGAGTCAGATAGCCATCAGAGGTCTGCCTGTGCAGGCCCCTGTCTGCAGGTGTGACCCTGTCATCCTCTCCCAGGGACTGCTCAGGCTTTCCTTCCCTGCATGGCTTCAATTGGTTTCAGACAAGCCATTTCACCTCAATTACATACAGGCTTAGGGCTCAGGAAGTGGTTGACACAAGCCCTGCGGGCAAGAGTTTATGGTCTGAGTGTCCCAGTGATGGTCCTCTGTACAGGCCGGCTGTTTTAATGCTCCTGTACAAGTTGAGGTCTGGTATTATCTTTATAGGATTGTAAAATGAAGTGGGGAAATTTTGTTCATAATGCTCATGCATGAATTTCTTACATATGTTGACCAGATTTTATAGAAGAGGAAATATGGTGTACAGACATACACATGGTATTGAAGAAATGTTGGCCTTCATTTAGATCAAAAATTTCAGGTTGTTATTTTTATGCTGTACTTCACAGACCATCTTGTTACACTTATGTTTGAATGCAAAGTAGAACGCATATTTTTCTCTAAAAAAGATCGATTTATTATGGGTCAAAACAGAAGTAAATCCACTTATGCCCTTTTCCACTGCTGGCAACAGCTCAACTCAGCTTTTATTTATTACTCATATGAGATACTATTTCTGCTTCCTGCAAGGATGCAGTTTCATGTGCACCAAGGTGATTGTAAACACAGATCATTGATTAGATGATCCAGATGCATTGGTGCTTCAGTACATACAGTATGTGCATCATTTTGTATCATGATAGGACATCAAGCCAGCAGGAAGTTACTGAAAACATAAAGTTTTCCAGTAAGCTAAAATCGAAAAGCTCTAAATCTAAACTGTATTCTTACCTGACTTAAGTGGCCCTAACCTGTGGAAAACCTACATGCTGGTGCTAAAACTAAACCAGGTTGTGTTGATACTGTCAGTGGCAAAGGACACTACTGTCACATTAGCAAAGTACTTTTTTTAACGTTTTTCTTATTGCTTTCCAACTTGCTGTCTGTCATAGAGTTATGAAGGGGCTACAAATGTGAATGATTGACATTTTCCAACAATCACATTTCCTGTACCTATTTTGCTGGTAATAGTTGACTCCTGAAAGTCCTTCTCACTGTGTACTGTCACTTTCTGCAGCTCGCCCAGACCACTGCAAGGCTTCTGACAAGGCCTTGTAAACGTGCCCATGTCATCCTGCTTTTAATTTAATTGCAGTGGCTCCCCATCCATTCCAGGGTCCAGTTTAAGGTCCTGGTTTTGACTTTCAGAGCCTTACATGGACAAGCACCTTCCTACATTCATGAGCTTTTACAGCCGTACATCACCAGCCTGAGGTCGTCTGATCAGGGTCTGCTGGCTGTGCCGCAGACAAAGCTGAAAGCTGAAGGTGACAGAGCGTTTGCAGCTGTGGTCCCTAAACACGGGAACTCTCCCCTTGAGCCTGAGATCTGTGGACTCGGTGATCTCTTTTAAACAGCAGCTAAAAACACATCCTCTTAAACTTGCATTTGGATGACTTTGTCTTTTATGATTTAGTTGTGATTTTTTTATGCATCTTATTTTACTGTGATTTTATTGTGTGTTCTGTTAGCATTTGCTTGTACAGCACTTTGTGGTTTTTATCTTGAAAAGTGCTATATAAATAAAACTTTTCTTGCTTAGTTTTTTGTATTGAAACTAGTACTTTTAAATATTGCATAATTTATTGTTTTAAGCAGTCAAATTTTATTTTCAAATTGTTCTTATTGCTTCATTTTTGTGATGCTGTCATTAAAATTAAAAGTGCTGTATCACATGTTTCTTTCAGTTTCACAGCTCCCTTGTAGCTGTAAAAAACACTGACTCCCTGTCTGTGTCCCAAGTCTGTATGCAATTATGATACTTGCGTGAACCACATTCATTGTGGTTGAGCCAGCGAATGGGAACAGATGTTTGAGTGAGCCCGAGCATGTAAGCACTTTCTCTGTCATGAGAGCTGCTTACCATGAAGGAATCCTTTCAACATCAAAAACCCTTATGCAACAATTGTCTCTCCCTTAATTCTCCGTTAGGATTTTTAGCCCTGATTTAGCATGAAAATGTTCACCCTGGGACTTTCACACTGGGGGGTGAAATGGACCTCAATCATGCAAATTTACTGCTTTTCTGTCTGCATGCAGCATTATCCACTTTAACTCAAGAGGAGAAAAATGGGCTGGTAACTTGAAGTAGTTTTAACACTTGCAAATGCTGAGACATTCCCTGTTCTCACACTGTCAAGTTGTCATTAGTTGTCTCCCTAGGCTTATGATGCATGTACACTTCCATTTGTTGTCCTCGTTGATGCTAGACAGTAATTTTGAGAGGATATGCCTTGGAATGCAGCTTCATAATGAAACAGAAAGACCCCTGGCTGAAAGAGCACAATCTACTTAGCATCACAAATCCACGTATACTCCATTTCATTAAACCTTTTGTTTCGCTTCCTGTAAACATGACATTGTGTCACTTGTTAGCAGGAAAATTTGCAGGCTGGAGGAGTTCCCGCTGATGTGACAGAGAAAGTGCAACAATGAGGTGAAAGCAAATCCCGTCACACGACCATACCATATCGCTTGGCCCACACACACTGGGCCATTGCAGTTGGTGCCACGGCCTGGGGCCGAGCTGATTGGAGGTCTGATGGCAGGGTTGAGTTATCATCTCCATGCAGCTGCTTGAGGCGGGTGTGGGCCACACAACAAGGTTATCTGTCCATGTCCTGCCCTTGAGCCCCCTCTGGACACTTGCCAGCCTGGTCCTTTGTCTGTCTTGCCTGACTGTCATGCCTCAGCAGCCTCTCCAAGATGACCAGGAAGAGCTGACTGCAGATGTGGTGGGATGGCATGGAGGCATAGAGAGAAGGGATGATCCTACAGAAAAGGGCTTTGTATAGGAGAAAATGAGCAGATTAGCATTTAGGCCAAGGAGGAAGATGGAAATGGCTTTGTACAGCTCTGATCCTTTTGCTATAGAAACAACTCTTTACAGTAGAGTGGGGGACCCTTTCATAGCTTATACTCAGATTCATGTAGCTGTGCTTGCAGGGGGCACCACACAGGGGCAGGAGGGTCTGTAGTGGCAGTGGTTGACACACTGCCTCCACAGAGGAAGGAGAAAAGCCCTTTAAATCCCTCTGGTCTGTGGCCCTGAGCCCTCCTCAACCTCACCAGCCTATTGATGAACAGAGAACACAGGACTTTCTCACGCCACACAGGCACCACTTCCCCTTCTCTGCTGTCTCCTCCACACCCTGTCTCCTTGTCTCCCTCTTTGTTTTTGGCTGGTGCCCCTCATTTTTCCTCTTTCACCCTCAAATCAGTTTGAGGAGATGGACTTTGTTGCTTTCCTCTCTTTGTCTGTCACATCTCCACTTTTTCCTCTTGTACCTCTCAACTTGTAGATAGTAACTGTTTCCCATTGTCTCATCACATGTTGGTTTGGGGAGATCAGGCTGCATTTTATATACGTAGCAACAGTGATTTTTTTCAATCCAGAGGGCTTACTTATTGAAATGGCTAAACTATGTGAAAACCAGGTACTAATACATACTAATTAAAATACAATCAGTTTTAATTGATACTCCATTGAGATGTCAAAACAGAGTTTCAGCTAGTTCTTAAAAAGTTTAACATCCACTGATGTTTTACACTTTAAAATGTCTTAAATATCATTTTCACAGGTCTTTAAAATTGATTTAGTGCTTGGGTAAAGCCTGCTCAAAGTAACACATTTAAAACTGGTGCACCTTGTATAAGAAAATTGATATCTTTAAGTGTAAAGGCCTTAAAGGTACATGAAAACATAAAGCCACCAGCAAATGCCTTCCATCATCCAAAGGAGCAGCATCCAAGTCCTGGAGCAACTAAGTGTAAAATAGTTCTTAAACCGCCGTCACAACTGTCTTTAAAAGTTTTCAATCCAAGCCTGTAACCACTCTCCTGTTGTGAGCTTTATAAGGAGCCATTCTGTCACATAGCTGTAGTTGACTTTAATTGGTGTGAGTTTCAATGAGTTGCAATGATTTTCACAGAACACATGTAAAAATATGTCCAATTTAAGTAGTATAAAGGTAAAAATAAGAGTATAAATATGTATACTGAGAGTTTGTAGGACAGTATAACTCATTCATAGTGTTCAGTATCTTGCAATAACTTATGTTTACTCCAAAATATCTTAAGATCTCTGGTCAAATTTTAATGCTATAAGGGTGTGTGATATTGAATATTTATTTATATGCTAGAGCAATACTGTTACTGGTACTGTTTTGAGCAAATACAGACAATATTATGAACTTTTGCTGTTAAATAAAATTCCCTCTTATTACATCCACACTACATAACAGACAGGGAATAAGTGAAGATAGATTGTCCTTGGCATTTTCCGTATAATAGTATAACAACCTTGTAGCTCTATTTTTGGGTAAAGTATTACCATCCAAAATTTTTGCTCTGATGAGCATATTTTGGAAAATGTGCCCTATCAGACCTTCTTCTGGTGAGTGCATCGTCTGGCCCACAGGAAGCAGCCTGTTGGAATAGGTGAACTGTTTCTGTCAGCATTCTTCTCCTTGTCCGCATGTTAGTATTTTCAGATTTAAACAAAACAACTACAGGACCTCCAAGCTAATGACGGTATGTTGAAAATGGAAGTTTTTGATGAACATTTAGACAGTGCAGTCAGGCCTGTTTGATTCTTTGTGGTGTTTTCTTTGGTCATTTTAAATGGCTCAGTGCCACAAAAGAGGGGTGTTGAACATGTCTGCCTCTCATATCTAAATGTATTTCCAAAATAATGTTATCCCTAAAGTCTTGGCTGAATCTGTCCAAGAAGGTTGTGATTAGTTAATAGGTCCTGTGTATAAGATTTGGGGGATTTGGGGAGGTCTAGCTGCAGACATGAAGCCTGTACATAGTTCAGGCAGGTGCGGAAGTCTGTGCATAATTTTCTGTCCAATCATCGTCATCTTCACTGTACATGCCACTAATCAGCTGTAACTTTAAATCCTAGCCATCTCCATTCATTCTGCCATGCTGCTGTGCTCATGCTCATGCACTGCTCGCCCACAAATCTGAAAAATGATCTTGTCCACCTCCCCAACCTCCTCCTGAGCTAGAATGCACTCAAGCGAGATGCTGACCCACGCCGGATGCTTGCCTAGACCTTGTACGCATTTTATATGACCTAACAATGTACAGTAAGAGAGGGCTCAGAGACCTTTCAAACCAAAAAAAGTTTGTGAAAATTCAACAAGCAGATGCTAAGATACAGCTTAAAGCAAGATTGACCTTGGCCCTGTGACCTTGACTTTTGACCTTTTGATCCCCAAACTAATGAAGGTCCACAGTGGGTCAAGGTTAATATTACTGTCAAGTTTGGTTACCCTAGATCTAATCCAGATTGAGTGATACCGTGAACCCAAGTTTGACCATGGCCCTGTGACATTTGACATTTTGGCCCCCGAATTAATGGAGGTCCACAGTGGGTCAAGGTCAGTATTACTGTCAAATTTGGTCACCCTAGATCTATTCCTGATTGAGTTATAGGGCGAACACGGACACAAACACACAGATGGCACCGACTACCTTACCAAGGGCCCAACTCCGTCAGCGTGGGAAATTAAGCTGAATAAATGACAATAATATAACAGACTCCAAGTTTATTTCCTCTATGCTCTAGTTCAGTCATGTAAAATCCTGACACCAGGCTCTTGCTCTGATCGTCCCCCAAGCATCACTTGAGTCACGGCCAAAATAAAAATGAGTCTAAGCTCTTATAAACATGTTTAAATCAAACAAGAGCTTCCTGCCTGAAATTGAATGATTATGTTTTAATTTGTGGATAATTACCTGAAGATAAAAATCTGAGTGAGCTGTTAGTTTTTCCAGAGGGACTGGGCTGCTGTTCATGGATTCTATCATGTTTTGCTACCATGTTTCTTGACTAGCTTAGAATGGACTTTAAGGTTGTTTTCACCCCTAATAGTCCGGTAGGCTTGATACATCTATTCAATTGGGGTTGTAACATTCATTTCAGACATTGGTCCGAGTTTGTTTTCACAATGCACTTTGTCAAACGAACCAATTGTTGGTCTTTCCTTCTCCTGAACTGCCACTTCTTCTAAGCATGTCATGTATTTTTATATATTGTTTGCAGAGTTTTTTCACCTTTGTGTGGCACTGCTCTACTGTATGGGCGAATCCCAGAGCCTCCTTTTTCCACTAATTATTTTTGAAAACTTCATTGTTCTTGTCAGTGTTCACCAGCAGTTGTGTTACATATTTTTGTCTGACCATATATCTCACCAGATTCCAATCTGAATCCATGTCTCACCACGAGCCATTTCTCTTGGCTATTGTGCTACATGCGCATTTGTGTTAGATGTGTTACCCACAATTCCCTGCATTGTAGTCCACTTCATGCATTTGGTTCACTTGAAACAGACCAAGGCCTACGTTTTTAGGCAGACCAGAGTTAATTTCTTTGATCCGCAACAAATTCAATTGCACATTCACACCTCCCCAAATTAACTGGACTATCTGAGCAAACAAACTAGAGTTTGGTTAAATAGGGCTGGTGTGAATGCACCCTTAAAATCTTCTTCTTCTTTTCCTTTCGGCTGTTCCCTTCAGGGGTCGCCACAGCAAATCATCTGCCTCCATCTCACCCTGTCTTCTTCTCTCACACCAACTACCTTCATGTCCTCCTTCACCACATCCATAAATCTCCTCTTTGGTCTTCCTCTAGCACCCTTAAAATATTTCTCACTTTTTTGCATCTGGTGTTAAGATGCATTCCTATACTTTCAGGACCAGAGTTTATGTCCCATTAATGGACAAAACATTAAGGGACTTCTGACTGTGGGGGCATTGTATGTGATGGTGGATATTCACTTATTTGCAATTTGCAACATCATCCTTACATGCCACAGTGTTTAAAGTTTTGTACAGCAACATCATGTTAGTCTCTATGTATACTTAGTTTTTGGATTTGGATTGAGAGGAAAAAGCTGCTGAAGGAGGTGGGTATTTTGAAGTTCTATTATTTTCCCACGTAATTTTGACTCCTACAATTTTAAAGAAATACAAGTGAGGCCCAGTTTTTCTTTTGATTCAGGAATAACAGTGTGTACTGCCAGAAATCTCTGCTGCACTTGTAAAATGAGGTGTGGAGACCAGGCTGTGTGAGATGAGTAAAAGGACAATGTGCTATACTGTGCATCATATGTGTAGTGCTGATGTCCCCACTGTTTTGTTTGTCATGGTCGTGTGCTGTTGTGTAGCCACTGTAAATGGTGACTTATGAGTTGGGAGAGACTGCGAGTGGGCAGGACTGTCTGTCACCCTGCACAACATATTCATTCGAGCTGACAGCAGGCTTTATGGGAGTCAGTCAGGGGCTGCCATGAAACCCAAAAAGCAAAAATAAAGGCAGGCTTTTATGCAGAGGACAAAGAATTGACAGGGGATCCAAATGTATGGTCATTGCATAACTTGCAACAACAGAAATGTGGGGAGTGGGAGGGTCCAGAGGTTGAAACACATACTGAGAGAGGGTGTCTTTGATGTTGTAGTTCTGATGCTCCTGGTGCTGATCAGACAGAACAACTCAGCCACATGCATGTTTAAGAATGACACTGTATTTAGAAATCATTTGAAGGTGACATGTGGTGATGCATTGCACAAATCTACACTGTTCCCAGGAGAAATGTGTAATATTTTCTACGACGTCGGATAGGGCATGGTGTAATAAGAGTTTTAATAAAGCTATGAATCCTGTATTGTGAGTTGTAGTTTATAATGTCTTATCATGACGAATTGCAGCTATTGCTTCATTGATATGTGATTTTAATGAGGGAGAGGAGAGATTACAGTTCAGATCCCTGAGGACACACGGCAGATGCTAATATCATTGGTTGATCACAGTTTAGCGCAGTAATGTAATTATCTCCACTCTGCTCTCTAATAGTCATGAGGGTTGTAATTTCCCCTTTTTCTTTGTCTGTTATCCTTCGTGCTGCCGCTTCTTGCATTGCTATGAAAGAGCAATTCAACTTGTCTTCTAACATAATATTCTGTTGTAATTATATTGCTTCACTCCTATAGAAAATGTTACAGCAGCTGTTCATGATTATTTAAAGCACACTGTTTTGTTCTGAATACCAAGTGAAATATAAATGTTTGCACTCATTTACTTCACATTACCAGACCACATCATGGGGAATAATTTACACAGATTATATTACATGAATATGACCAAACCTGATCGTAACATAACTCTGAAATGGCAATCATCTTTAAAGTTACATTTATATCTCTGGCCCTTATATGTGATTGCAGACTTGATTTTTCCTTATTTCTCCAAGGGCCTCTTTGTAGCGCTGCTGCACACACTGATTTCAGTGCACAGTGTCATAGCCACCCATGGTTCATCATAAAACACTCTGACTGGTTGAACAACAGGTCATTCCCAAGGTGACCAGGGATCTGATTCTGACAAAAGGCTACTGCAAGCACAGAATAATGTACTTTTCATGGACGGTTTTCTCAAAAATGAAAAACAAATGGTCATGAATATTGGGCCACGGAGGTGGGCATAGCTTGACTATGATGGGTAGTTTTAATTTTAGAATTCTACTGAGTCATGGGTCAGAAGTAATGCATTTTAGTTTGACTATGATTGTATTCTCTGCTGTCTACATTGTGTGGTACTGAATGAGTTCATATTTTCACATCACAGAGTTTATGAACACCTCAAAACCCAATAAGGATGCATTTTGACAGTATGGGACCTTTGGCTGTAGGTGTATATTCCTTAGTTTCCACCGTGTAAGCCAGATGAAGAATAACCAAAAATATTGTGCACTTGAAAGAAACAATTGACTGTTTTTTGGTTTCTGCCCTTATCATGTTGGAAAGAAGTCGCACAACGCACATGCAGTTTAGTAATAGCCCTGCAATGGAAGAGTGTCTATGTCCCCATATTTCCTAAACAATATAACTATATGATAGAGGAAGATATGTCTGTGTGTGTGTGTGTGTGTGTGTGTCTGTCTCTCTGAAGATTCTTTTCTCCTCACTGGATTGAATAATCCTCTCACCCTTCCCTAACCACATACACTAACCCCAACTCCACGACAACTGTTCTTCGCTTTCCCACACTACACACCTCCAACAGATTTTGTGCCAATCAGAGCAGTGGGTTTTGCACAATCCTGCTTCGAGAGATACAGTCAGACAAAAAAAAGCTTAGAAATGTGGGAACACAGAGCTTTGGGAACATAGTGCCTAATTTTGAAAAAAAAAAAAAAAAACCCAAAAAATCTGACAAAACAAAAAGCTGACCGCCTGGCACTTGGGGTTTGACTGGTCTTGAGGTAATATCCCAGTTCCTTTTAAACGAAGACACAATGGAAACTTAAGAGATCAACTTTACTTTAAGAGATTACTAAAATTAGTGTCAGCTGTCTCTCGTCTCCCCTGATTACCCTGTGTATTTAGTCTGTGTCTTCCCAGTTCGTCTCTGCCAGTTC
>JAQQAE010009883.1:0-14363 GCA_029823295.1 Pseudamia nigra
CTAGCAATAAAAACACACAATCATCATAACAACAAGAGGTCACATAATTAAAGACAGCAAACAATAGAAATAGTTGATAACAGTACACATCTGCTTTAATCATTATAACACACAACTCTATTAACTGTGGCAACTGTAGAGATGAACAGCATTTATCACTGATCAGCTTTAGTTTGATCTTCTGCTGCAGGGCAATACTGCCACAGTTTATAGTAATTTGCATCATGTATAATTGAGGACAGGAATTAGTAACTTTTACTTAAGTGCTTATTTATTTATCTACTTATTACCCTGACGCATGGGGCATGGGTAAGGAGATGGGTCTCATCTACCTGTCTGTGCTCTAATGCAATAAGAAATGAAGCTTGGTTTGCTGATCTTGGCATACAGGTTGACCTTAGGATTAGCACCTGTGGTAAAAGGTCATGTTTGTTTTTGGAAACACAAGGTCAAGGACACAGCGTCATAAAAAATCAAAATCAGTTTTAGCATGTAGCAGCATTATTATTAGATCCAGGGACACCAAGTGTGACCACAATTTATGAGACATGAACATCTCAAAAAGATTTGTCCGTCTGTGGGTCTTCATTACCTTTATCCTTCAAATGTAGGATGATTTGAAAGGGGCCCTTACAACTTGCACAAACATCAACTTAGGTGTCCATAAATGTCAAAGGTCAAGGCCACTGTTATCTCACAAAACACATTTTGGTCATAATGGACATACTGTCTTTAATGAATGCATTTCTGTTATGTTGTATGGATCTTATTTATCTTTATCGCCTGTTTTAATGTAGCACACGTGTAGATTTGTGCAGAATAAATAATGTTATTGTTACTGTCTGCTGAAAGAGGGGAACACTGGTTTCATTCATCTGCATAGCTGGTGTGACAGAGTCAGAGCTTCAAAGTGTCTGAACCGGTTTCCTTGGACCCTGGCATCACTGTTGACCACTATCTCCACCCTATCAGCTTTTAGGATGTGTGGTGCTACTTCTGATAACAAGAAAATACAACCAAAAATGACTCCAAATACTACTATTCCGATGCCGTGTATTTCTGTGAATGTCATTCTTTTAAGCGTGATTGGACAAACTGTTTCTCTTGTATCTCATCTTACTGTATACATGGAAGTGAGTGTTTGTCCTTGCCTGAACAGAGGGCTGTGGGCATTGGCTCGGGCCCTGCCCCAGGCCAGGGCAGGAGGCACAGAGAGGTAGTCCATGCCGAGTGGGGGGGGTTCTCTCCTGGTCTGCTGGGTTTCTGTCAGTGAGCAGGGGGAGCTGTGGCCTGGAGCCTGCTCCGGATCCACCTCCCTGGGTGACAACTGGAAGGTAAAAAGAGGATCTGACCACTGCAGAACTGTGTTTACTATGACAAATTCACATTTCAGTGACACTTAATTGATTTGTGCTACAAGAGTCAAACCAGAAGTAGCATAGAAAGGGGCATAGTTCTTTTATTAAGTGACATAAGTCCATACAGGTGTTTTCTGATTTTTTTTTCACTAACTGCCAGCAAGTAGATAAAATGCAAATGTGCATGTTGAGTAGTATTTTTATAAAGAGGTAGAGTTACTCTTAACTACATGTGCCGTTTGAATGAGTCAAGGTATATCAATTTTTTGCTTTATTTTTGGCCTTTGTATTTTTTTCAGACAGAAACATCACAGTCTACCTGCTCCAGTGACGTCTTCCTGGTTTTCTGGGGGATGCTGAGCTCACAGCTGCTGGGCGGAGCATGTGTCTGAGAGGTGGAGTCTCCTCCTTCAAGGGTACATCCCTGCAAATCCTCTGAATAACTGCCTCTCCGCGAAGAACAAGGGGAGGCCAGGGGGGAGTTTCTACGCTTTTTACCTCCGGGAGAAGTAGGCCTAGATGATGGCGAGAGGCCAAAATTGATAGTGGTTTCGTTTAGCTCCTCCTCCTCCACCAGCAGGGAGTCACAGCTGGAGGCAGGGCTGAGCCAACCACGGGATGAAGGGCTGGACGCGGGGCTTGGGCTGAGTGAACCCGGGCATCGGTCCCTGTAGGTGAAAGGGTCCAGCAGAGGGAGGTAGAGGCGCTCTCGGTCCCACCCGCCTCCACCGCCCATGTCCCAGTAGCTGGGGATTGTGGGAGCAGTGTCGTCCTCAGGGGAGATGGTGGTTATCTGGATGCTAGGACACTCCACCACACGAGACTCTGACACCTTCAGAAAAAATACAGAGCAGTTTACATACTGTATGACATAGAAGGCAACTTTGTGCACTAACATACTGTCTGTTTTCGACAAATGCTTCATTGTCAAGGGATCATTACAAGCAGTTTTGGCATCCAGTAAAACCGAGTACATTTACCCCACTACTGTTTAACTGCAGCTTTGAGATACTTTGCTTTACATCCATTCAACTCACCTACATCTCAGACAAAACTAGAGGACTTTTTACACTACTATGTTTGCTTGGCAGCTTTTACTATTTCCAAGGTGAATGTCTGACACCATGGGTAATATAACAAGGTTCTAAAAACATGATTAAACCAGCATTTCCAACAATTTTGTCTTCCCCTCAAGCCATATGTGCCCTCAGGCTCATATGCCAGTACATTTGGTGATTTTTTTTTCCCCACAAACTTTTCAAATAGTTTTGTTTCAAATGTTCAAAACACCCAATTAAACCAGTAATTACACAACCTTTTTGGCTTCTGGCTATGAAGTAGTTCAAACTACCTCCACCTCCAGCAGCCATATTACTAATCTAGTGACACATACAATACAATACAAAATATGTTTCTAATGGACAGGTTTCTGGAGGCTCATTAACATTCAGTGTTTCTATAAAAGTTCAAACATACTGAATCTATGACAAACAGTGTCTACTAATGTAATGTCTTAGAAATAGCTCCTTCATAACATTTATGTCAGTGAAAAACCAGCTACGATCTTCTCTCAGATCTTAGCTGGTTGATGAGATTGAATTGTTAAATGGTGTTTTTTTTGTTTGCCTCAGTTTGCCTTCAAATAGGTTTTGTAAAGCCAGCGATTATGTTTACATGCACTATTCTGATTTTGAATTCCTAATAAGTCAATGACAAGAAGAAAAGAAATATTCTACCAACATTCTCCTTCACCTGAATACATTCACAAGTTTTGCTTGTTTTTTGTTCCTTTCATACAGAAAAGGTACAAACTCACATTTACATTTCAGTATTAATTCACCAGAACACAGAAAATAATGTGTTTGGTGCATCCAGAGAAAAATGCCCTAATATTCAAAATGGAACCTACACCCTTGTTTTGTCATAAAAAAAGTTTAGATGTGTTTCTCTCTCTGACTGAAACGTTTGTCTCTACTCAAACTGAGCATAATCATGGGCAGTGTAACAACCTGTAATAAATCCTGTAAATGAGTGTAATATTAGTATAAATGTATGTTTGTATGAAAATGTACTCTGTTTGCAGTAGTTGTGGTTAAGTCAGGTACAGCCGCTGGAGAGAGGAGGCCTTCATCACACTCTCAAAAAGATGGAATAATTAATGTTGAAAGTTATTAAAGGCATAAGTTCTGTTTGAACACTGGTGGCGGTGGCCATACTTCATTCGTTGTGTTTATGGTAAATTGTGAATTTGTCTTTTCTACATACATTTTTGATGTGAACAAAATAAATATAACAGCAAAAATGTACAAAAAGCTTACAACAAAAAAAAAGAGAAATTTCACAGAGGAAAAACAAAAATGAACAAAAAACTAAATAAAATGAAAAACAATTAGCAATGCAACAGGCAAAATGACCAAAGAAACTGAACAAAAATCTAAACAAAATGAAGAAAAATGAGCAACATAAAAGAGAAAATGAACAAAACTAATTAACCAACAAAGGAAAAAAAGGATTAATGTATTTAAATACTTTTATTGGGAGGGAAACATTTGCGCATTTTGCTACTATTGGACAGGACTACAGCAAATTGTGTCACCTGTACAGATCGCGCCGGCAGACTCTCATAGGTGCCGCTGAATTCCCGGACTGGGGCCCTGCGTGGAGGCGGAGAATGCATCCCAGCCCGCTGATTGGCTGGTGGAGGCGGGCTGGGGATGCTGACGGAGTAGCCTGCATGTGTCGTAGTCAGGTGGTTGTCTGTCACTGAGGAAACAAAAACGTTAATGAAACAATATGAACAAGGGAACAAAAATAAAAACAACAAAATTAACAAACATGATGGAAAACTGAACGAAATGATGCACACAGTGAAAAACACAGAAAAGCAATGAAACAAATGTATGAAAATAAATAAAAAATAAATAAAATAATCAAGGGAATGGACAAAATAAACAGGAATGGTCAAAAAATAAACAAAAGAGTGAAGAAAATGAACATAATAATCAAGAAAATTAAGAACATATTTTATAAAATTAAGACAATTACCAAAAATGACCAAAATAATAAAAAAGATGAACAACATATTCCACAAAATGAAGGAAAAGTTAAAAAAGATCAATGCAATCAGTGAAATAAACCAAATAATTAAGAACAAAAATAATCCACAGAGTGAAGATGAATGTCAAAAAGGAATACAATGATCAAGAAAATGAATGAAATAGAATAAACAAAATAAAAATGTACAAAATAGTATCGTACAAACTGAGATGTAACGTGGCATCTATCAGTCAAATGTCTACATAACCATGGCAACAGATGCTGCACTTCAACAAAGGCCCGACACGAGATAAAAAGCAATAAAATTAGGTATCTGCATCTGGGGGGGACCTACTTTCAGGTGCTGACCCACTAGTTGAGAACTACATTTTTAGCAATTTATGTGAAAAATACCTTTTTTCAGAAGGAAAAGTATTTCTTTCTGATTAAATACTGTATACAGTCTATGTGTCTGCACTGACGTAGCAAATGTCATAACAGTAGACAACAGTTTTCCAAACTGACTTTTTATTTCAGAAATTGCACATCATGAGAATAATGCATAGAGATGGCTTTCAGGTGGGATGTGCATTTGTCAGCAATGTGCATGTACAAGGTATGTCTGTTGAATATTGATAGTGTGCTTATGAGGATTCAATCACATGGTTCACAGTCACACTGAATGCTATACAGTATATTAAAGGCTGGGTATTTACATACTGTACACACAACCGCTGTAAGTTTACAATATGTGATGTTGCTCAGTTTTCTTCATTTTGATATTTTGTTCACATTTTTGTTCATTTTGTCTGTTACATTGTTTGATTTGTTTTCCACTTTTGTTAACGTTTTAAAGTTTTGTTCATTTTCTCTGTTACATTGCTCATTTTTCTTTATTTTGTTCACATTTTTGTTGATTTTTTTCTCTCTTACATTGCTCATTTTCTTTCATTTTGTTTAGTTTTTGTTCATTTTGTTCATCTTCTCTGTTACATTGCTCATTTCTCTTCATTTTCTTGTTTATTTAGTACATTTTTTTTACTTATCCAAAAAAGACACAAATTAATGCATTGATAATTTGCCAGAAACAGAAGTCAAGGTCAATGTTTCATGTTCATTGCTGAAAATATCCAGGAAGATCCAGATATGCCCAGTGAAACCTACCCCGTTGGATTCATGTGACTATTTTAAACCTTGGAACTGCACATTAACAGCTGTGAAAACCTGCTTTTCTTTAGCATGTTGCATGAGAAAGATTCGTTAGACGTCAATCAAAATATTGTAAACATAATTTGCAGTATGTAAATATGCATTTTATCATTAGCATGCCAACGTCATTTATTACACATCAACTTTCCTTGATTTACTGAACTGTAATAGCTGCCATATGGAAAACGCATGCAACAGTCCTTTGGAAATGCATGTCTTTTATCAAACATGTTATATTAATCTACTAAAGAATGTTTTCAAATAATTCAAATCATCATCTGCTTTAGTTGAAGACATTCTTTTGTATGGACTTGAACGACAAGATTTTAGTATCTATCTAGTCATATCTGGTGATTTGTCCTTGAAAACAAATGATCATCTGTTGTGTCAATATTAAACTATAATCCTGCTTTCATATTAGTTGAGTCACTGTGTATAATGTAAACAAAACTATCACTAGATGAGCTGTAACAACGTAAAACCCCACAGAGAGAGGTAGAGTTAAAAGTGACACATTTGTTTTTGAAATGATGAGCCCATTATGAATTTGATGCCAGCAACATGTTTCCAGAAAGTTGAACCATTAGGAAAAAGATGAACATCTCACAAATAATGACACTGTCCAAAGTTGGAGTAAAATAGCTTTGATTGGGACAATGTAATTTATATTTAATAGATACAGTGTATATCTACTCTAAACGTTATTGATCAGTCTCTTCCAAAGGTGATGACTGATGTGTATTAAAGGTGCAGTCTACACTGTTGGCAAACTGGCTAGTAGCCAACCTGCCAGTCGACACAGCTTACAACCTCACAGCTGTCAAGCTAGTACGTCTGTTCTCACCTGTACCAGATGTTGAAGGAGTCTGAAATGCAGGCTGTCGCTCCTCAGTCATCCTGAGGTTAGATAAGCTTCAGATGCCAGCACTACTACCCTAGTAGTAGCTGTTTCCAACGCCATAAGTGAGTGCATGAGCTTGTGCACCTATGAGGCTGTAAGCTGAGTTGAATGGCAGGCTAACTGTCCAATAGCAGACTGCTACAACGATTGGCGACTAGCTAGTTTGTCAACATCATAGACAGCATCATAATAGGAGTAACAAGAGGAATGTGTCTGATACAAATTGTTCCAGCTTAATGGGCAACGTTGTAAATTACTGTAAATGCCAATATGTTACTACAATGACTGGGAACAAAAAAAGAGCATCAGAAAAAAGCTGAATCTTTCTGAAGTAAAGTTGGTGAGTGGTTCACAAAACAATCCAATTAACAAAAAAATAATAAAATAAAAACAAGCAAAAATACAGTGCTGTGAGAAAGTGTTTGCCCCTTCATGATTTCTTACTTTTGTGTACATTTGTCACACTTAAATGGTTCAGATCAATTTCAAGTAATCAATTTGAGAAAACACAAGTAAACACAAACTGCAGGGCACCTTGGTAGCTCAGTTGGTAGAGTACCTGGCAGTGCACACTCCTGTGTGGCTCACAGCAGCCTAGGTTCAAATCCAGCCTACAGCTCCTTGCTGCATGTCACTCCCCACTTCACTGTCTAATAAAGACAAAACAATGCAGTTTTAAAATGAAGGTTTTTATTTGTAAGGGGGGGAAAAAGTCCCTAAACCTAAACATTTTTTCACAAAGGGCCATGTAGGTTTGAATTTTTCTTTTTTTAGAAATAAAAACCTTCATTAAAAAGTGCATTTTGTGTTTACTTGTGTTTTCCTGAATTGCTCTTTTAAATTTGATTGATGATCTGAAACATTTAAGTGTGACAAATATACAAAAAAGTGAGAAATCAGGAAGGGGGCAAACACTTTTTCACAGCACTGTATACATAATAACCAAGGAAATTATTAAAGGTACAAACTGCAATGTAAACTGTCATTTCCAGTCAAACATCTACAGTATATAATAGATGGATAAACCCTCTTTAACGTCATCCAGAGGTGAGTGAAAAGCTGACTGGAAGCTCAAATAAGGAGCCTCTGGGTGTCACTATACTGGTACCACTGTCTGCTCACTCTGATCTAAACATGTATTTACTGTAGATATGAAGTGTGATTGAGCTGAGGTGGGCTGAATGAAAAGGCGAAACCTTTGTCTCAAACACACCTGTCGATCAGTGCCTAGAACCTTAATAACCTTAACCCTCAAAGACTTAAATGGCCACCCACGCATGTCAAAAAAGTGTTCAGATTTGCTGCTATTTATTTGAAAAACTGTTGGTAAAATCTTTTTCAGCCATGCAAATGATAAATTGGCACTTTATGAGGAAGTCAGGCACCTCAAAAAATTCTTCTACCTGGGTCTTTAAGGGTTCATTATGCAGAAATATCAGGGTGTGGCTCTACACAGAGTTGTTCCAGAGTTTTGTAAATATTCACTCCCTATATCGTGAGATTCAAGGCATTGCTAAGCTGTAAAAGTGTTTGCCTCTGCTTTAAAGTTGGACATTTTAACGTGGGACTTGTCTAAGTCACAGTCGTTATGGTTTTGACCCATGAAAAACTACTTTGAAAACACACTGTATTACAGTCAATTGCAGGTGGCAAACAATATTCTGACTGACTGAATTCTGCTATCATTTACACATATGATGTCAGTGAATTAAAAGACTTTCACATTCTGAAAAAAGTCTGACATGAAACTGATGAGATATAAGACGATTAAAACATATAATTACATAAACATTAAAACTAACTATAACTAAATGCACAAAACTAACTGATGTGTCATCATTTGTGTGAGAAACTGCAATTACCTTGACTTATAAAACTGTCTCTTAAGTTGACAAACACCATATGTGAAAATAGTGGCAGAATTCAGTTGGGATCAGAAAATTGTGTGTGGCTTGGCATAGACTATAACATCTTTTTTCCTCAGTTAGGTCCCATAACCCAGAGGAGGAAGGAAGTGGGTAACTTGAGCTCTCTACTGGACTTGACTCACTTTTGGATTCATCCCCCAGTGAACACTGACAGTACTGCAGTTTTTTCACTGCTGCATTCAGGTCACGGTTCAGCCAAGGAGGATAACATGCAATGAAGTGTATAGATTTTGTTTTTTTCACTTTTGGTCCCAGCCACTGATGTAGGGCGTGTAGAGTTACACTTTATTTGTGCTCCATGACAGACATGATTTTTGTTGCCGTTTCCATGTTTCCTCTTTGTAAATGTAAACCTCTCCTGGCTCTGGTCATCCTTCGTGTCTGCATGATGCTGTGGTCGGCTCTGGGCTCAGCCTCCACCCACAGCCAAACAGTAGTCTGTGTGTAATAATGAGCAAGGCTCCAACACATCACTCCAGTGCAATGGAACTGGGCCACACATGCAATTTTTGGGCAAACGTGGACACACCAACTGCAACTGCCAACAAATTAAGACTTGGGGTGAAAAATCTCTTCAAATGTTTCCTGGCAACAAAAATATTTCCAAGTGATTAAAGCTGCAGCACTGAGGCAATGCTCTGCTGGTGGATATTTCACATAAAACAATGATTTACATGTTTGTGTTCAGACCAGCCGAGTTTATGAGGCACAAAAACATCACTGTTTCTCAAGGACGGAGGTTTCATGTTAACACTGGGATGGGGCCAGTTTTGGTCGGACATTTTGAACACTGAACGCCTCACTTTCTCTGTTTCTAGTCAACTGTTAATGAGTCAATTTGTGCCATTTCTGCATAAGTTAGGGTTTAAAAACCCACTAAATGAGCAAAAATGACCAAAACAATCAGCAAAATGAACAAAACGCTTATAAAACCTTAGATACTGACACCTTTTAGTGTAAATGAATGCACAAATCATGACATTTCATTGTGATTTACTGTTCAAATGCAAAAACATAATTTAACCCTTTAATGTAAAAGATAATGCGATGATAAACAAATGAACAAGATTCATTAAATATTAAATCAAACTAAACAAAATATGCAGCAAATCAACAATGTGGACAAAAAAATTAACATAAAAGGATCAATATAATTGAAGATACATCTACAAATTGAAAAAAATCTACAAATAATGAAGCCAAAAATGATCAAAACGCTGATTATTTACTGTGTATAAAGCAGGATTTACTAGGCATCATAAAGTTATATAATAGCCACCCATGAGTCCACACTGTTCTAATGAACATGATATTTAGTGCACAGATGCAGATTTCAGGGGGTGGGGCTAATCGTCACCCTCAATATTAGTAAAATATGTACCCCCACATCCCCCACAATACCATAAAACCCCAAGTTTAATAAATATTGACATTTTTGTTCATTTCTGGCTTCATTATTAAGTTCTTTTTTCAATAATGACCCTAATGTTCAAACAAAATCCTTGTCGTTGAGGGAGACAAATCCCCAACTTCATCGTCATCAGGTCAGGGCCTGTATTCCTAAAGATTCTTAGAATCCTCTCAGAATTCTCCTACCTTTGCCTAAAAACTTTCAACAAGACGTTTTAGCTTCAGAGTGATTCAGGAGAGGTCTTAGAGCAACTCTGAGCAAGGGCTGAATCAAAACACTTATAATGAGGAGGCAGAGTTGACGCTGTAGCTAAGTATGTCACATGATTTGGAAACCTGTGATTGGTTGACCACATCTGTCCAAAATGTCTCAAAAAAACAAGTTAAAATGGGGAGAGAATGTACACAGAATCACCAGGACTACTCAGAGACATGTAAGACAACACATGAAACTATTTGCTACTTCTGCTGAATTTATAATAAACCACATTTTAAATGTATGTCTACAGTGTTTAAACACAGACCTATTTGGCAGCATTATTGAAGTTTTGAAATCTTTATTAATGAGTTTGTTTAGTTTTTAGTAGGGCTGTCAAATGATTAAAATTTTAATCTGATTAATCATAGCATCACTGTTGATTATTTTCGATTAATCACTATTAATACCCATTCGTTATTAATCTAAATTAATCACAGGGTCACTGGATTAGTTTCGATTAATCACAATTAATACCCATTCGTTTTCATTTTGTGGGAGCAAAAACACTCATAATAGAAGATGATATAGACACTTGACTAAAATTACTTATTTTACATTAAAATATATACTGTATTTTTTTCTAATTTAAACTTGTGTAACTAAAGGAAATTACACCTGCTTTGTAGAACTTAACAGAACCTCTGTAATGTTCCATGATGTTCCAATGATCCACATTGTGCAAAACCATATTATTTTTCTTCAGCCTGAATAAATTAATACTGGAGGAAAACAAAAACAAAACTGGTGATATTCATTGTTGTTTTGGTGTTTGTTCAAAAACATGAAAACTACATTTGCTTCTTTTGATTTTTCAAATTTCACTCAATAAAATAGTCAAGTGTTTTCATTAACTGTAATCATTCATCCTCTTAGTTTTTCATCCATTTTCTCCTCTGCTTAAGAAACGCCTAAGCCTCTTCAAGACCTCCTCACTACTGACAGTTTGTTACTTTAGGAATCCCTTAAACAGTTAAAATGTTTTATGAATCACTTTTATCTTTACTAGGATTTACTCTTAAAAATTCACAAACAACATAATTCTTAGAATCCTCTTAGAATAACAGGTCTTCACCGGGAGCTGAGCTGCACTATAAATCTTTAGGATTCATTTTCTGTTTCTGATGCATTGTTAACACAATAACTTGTGCCTTTTCCACTTAAAAACAGAACTAAATAATCAAGAAAATGAAATAAATAAATAACAAAATCAACAACATGATCAAAAACACAACAACCAAAAATTCAAACCAAAAATCCACGAAGAAGTGACGAAAGAGCTAAAACGTTGACTGTATCTTGAATGAATCCATATATCAAAACATGTATTTGACACTAAACGTTAGGTCAAAACATGTATGAATAAAGGATTACCTTATTCATTTGTGGGAATTTTTTTGTAAATTTTCTTTCTTGTTTTGTTCATTTTCTTTAGTTATTGTGTTCATTTTTGTTGACTTAATTAATTTTATTCATTTTACGGATTACTTTGTTCATTATTGATTATTGAATTGGTTCATTATTGATTTTGTTGGTTTGCTGCTTATTTTGTTCATGTTGATGTACTGTTGCGGTAAATGGCATAATAATACACTAAAAACCAACACAATGAACAAAATGAACATTTTCATGTATTTTATACCTTAAATGCAAGATAATAATGGGCATAAAAATGAAGATTTAACATATTGTACCTGAATTTGTTCAATGTTGGGTTAATTTTTGTTCATTTTTATTCATTTCCTTGATTATATTGTTCATTTCTTGATTATTATGGTTGTTTTGGGTGATTTTCTTTAGATTATTTTGTTCATTTTTTGATTTACTTTTTATTTGGTTAATTTTTGGCCATAATAAATAAATAAGCATGCAGCAAAAAGAAAAAAAAACAAGCACTAAACCAATAAAGTGAACTTAAAATAACAAAACACACCAAAAAACACAAAATGAGCAAAATAATGAAGAAAATTAACAAAAATTAAACAGATAATGAAGAAAAACTTTACATAAATGGTTTTTGAAAAAAAAGATGAATGAATCATTTCAAAAATCACCATAAAGAAACAAAATAATCAAGAAAATGAACAGAAATAAACAAAATAATAAACAAACTGAGCTTGAAATTGGACATGAACAAAAATCAACTAAATAATCTGAAAGAAATCAATGTAAATGAACAAAACAATCAAGAAAATGAACAGAAATAAGCCTGAAATTGAACGAAATGAACAAAACGATGTAAAAAGTGAAAAAAGATGAAGAACAAAATGAAGAAAAATTACAAAATAATCAAAAATGAACAATTATGAGCATGAAAATGAACAAAAATGAACAGAATAATGAAGGAAATGAACCAAAACAAGTCTGAAAATGAACAAAATTAACAAAATAGTCTAAAAAAATCAATACAAATGAACAAAAAATACACTGAATAATAAAAAATAAATCAATATATATGAACAAAACAATGATGAAAATAAACAAACTAAGAAGAAAATGAACAAACACAAAACTGAAATTGAACAAAACAAACAAAAATGAACAAAATAATGAAGGAAATGAACAAAGATGTGCCTCAAATTTAACAAAATAAACATAAAGGAACAAAATAATGAACAAAATGAAAAAAATAATGAAGAAAATGAATAAACATGAGCCTGAAATTGAACAAAACAATTAAAAAATGAACAAAATATTGAAGAAAATGAACAAAATAATGAAGAAAATTAACAAAATAATGAAGGAAATGAACAAACACAAGCCTGAAATATAACAAAATAAACAAAAATGAATAAAATAATGAACCAGATGAACAAAATAATAAACAATATAAACAAAATAATGAAGGATATTAACAAACACGAGCCTGAAGTTGAACAAAATAAACAACAATGAAGAAAAAATAATTTAGAAAATGAAGGAAATTAATAAAATAATGAAGGGAATGAACAAACACAAGCTGGAAATTGAACAAAATAGTGAACAAAACAATGAAGGAAATGAACAACATGAAGCTGAAATTGAACAAAATAACGTCATTTTCTAACATCATTAATTAATGATGAAGAAAATAAAGAAAATAAAATAAGGCTGATATTGAACAGTGTAATAGTGAAGGTTACATATCATCTAAATTTAAACTGTTTTTTTTTGGGGGGGGGGGGCAAAAGCATATTCTACTAACTTTGAAGGACCCCTACCATCTCCCACCCCCCAGATCCCTACTGAAATATACCCCTGTGGATTAAACACCGGAATCAGAATTTGTGCTAAAAGTTCAAATCATGGCTCTGTTGTTTGTCCTACAGTCCACTTTCAGGCGTGGGGTGTGGCGAGACGACTGTATGCCAGTGTGGGCGGGAAACAAATGAGAGAGGGATGCGAGGTGTGTGTGGAGTGGGGGTGGTGGGGGGGTGAAGGTTGAGTGAATGAGGGAGGGAGGTGTGTATGTGAGGTTGAGGTTTCTTCCCAGATGGCAGCTGTTAACTCCGCTCACACGCACAGCTTATTAGAAACACATTGGGTCTGGGCCTGCACGCATACATGCACAAACACACAAACACACACATTCACTTTGAACACACACACAAGCACCGCGATGCACACGTATGCACATGCACGACACACAACGCAAACACACAACAAAAATATACTGACGCTCACGTGCTTACAAACGCTGGCACGCACACGCCGAGGCAGCGGTGCACATGCAAACATCACACACGTAGTCAAAGGCATGTATTAAGGCCTCATTACACACAGACACAGGGCAGATTTCAGGGAAAGGGGGGGGGTTGTCCCCTCAAAATCAGTAGAATATGCATTTGTTCCCCCATAAAACAGTTCACATTCAGATGAATAGTAACCTTCAGTGTGTGTGCAGTTTCAGTCTCATATTTGTTCATTTTCTTATTAATTAATGACAATTTTCTTCATTTATGTTGAATTTTTAAAATGTTGATTATTTAGTAAATTTTTGTTCAAATCCTTGATCATTTTGGTCATTTTGTTTGGCCGCAGGTTCACTTTTGTTCCATTTCTTGATTGTTTTGTGCATCTACACTGATTTTTTTTAGATTATTGTATGTTGTTCATTTCTGGCAATTTTTTCTAGATTATTCTTAATTACTGTGTTTTGTTAATTTATGCTTATTTGTTCAGATTATTTTCTGAATTTTTGTTCATCTTGTGTTGTTCACAAAAACGTATTACTGTACATTATATAATGTTATATATATATATATATATATATATATATATACAGG
>JAQQAE010009884.1:0-14363 GCA_029823295.1 Pseudamia nigra
CCCCACTGTACATACAGTACATACATACACACACACACACAAACACACACATCACACATATACACACATACACACACAGATGTATTGAGTGAGAGTAGTTTCTGTTGGGTACAACAATTCATAGTGACATCAGTGTTACAAAGATTTTTCTGGAAAATCAAACTAACAGTTCATTTTCCCAAGACCTTCACAGAAGTTTTTACTAGACACAGTTAAGAGGTGCAGGTAAGGGACCTTTAAGATGCGGTAATTAGAGCGTTTTTTTTCCTTCACTTGAAACAATTTACCAATTATCAAAAGGTGTCAACTAATTTAATAATCAATTCTTAATGGATTCATTGTCGCAGCTCTGGTGTAACACATCAGCTAGCCTTCAGCTAAAACAAGGCTGTAACAGCATCAACTTCTTCATTCCACACACTCCTGTTCAACATCTGAAATAATTTGATTCACAATTGCAAAGCTGAGTGAAATTACACAAACTTTTGAAAATGTCTTTGAAATTTCACTCCCCTCCACTCGACTGCTCCTACTCCCACTCCCTCCACCTTGACCCGCACGAGGCGAGGGAAGCGAGAGGGCTGTCACTTACACAGAAAGACTGTTTTAGCTCTTGCCCTGCTTTGAGCCAGGCTTTGTGACACAGGTCCCCGGAAGACTGGGAACAAATCAATCTAACAAATAATTCACTGGCTGCGGCACGCCCGGCTGAACTGATGGCAGAGGAAGTGGCAAAATGAATTAAAGTTTCAAAGGAAACTGTCACTTTGTGTTACAGAAACCGACTAAACAGGTTTATGCTTTTGCCGCCGAGAGTTGGGAAAGTGCTGTGAGCAAATTCACAAGCACTTGCACTGGCAAGGAAAGTAAAAGCATCAGGAGCAGCCCAGCACTGAAGGACAAGGAAAAGAGAGACGCACACACAGTGAGACTTAGAGAGACACAGGACAAGGGACAGGAGCTCAAATTCCCATCGATGCATGTGTTTGTAGCTGAGCGGAACAGGAAGGCCCATAAAATAATCTCCTGCAGAGAGAAACATGTAGAGCCAGAAAGAATCCAAACAGCAGTTGATGTAATAAATCCAGATGCCCGAACACAGAGGTGTGACTCAACTCAAGAACTGCATTGTCAGATCAAAGATCAAAGTTTTCACTGAGCTGTAGGCGACAAAGTACATGGCAATATTCCAGTCTATTTCAACTGAATACATTTAACTGCAGCATGTTGTTGTCATATTGTTCCTTCCTTTCGTGGGCCTTTAACAAACAGGACACAATCCTTGAATTATCCAGTAACTTGGTACTCTTTTTGTGGGTAGGTAATCGTCATCTCGGTCTGCCTCATTAAAATAGGTGCCTTTATGCAGTATTTTCTACCACACATCAGCTTGTATCAATTTTTTAGTGTCTGTGAAGCGCATCGTATCAACATGTAACAAATGAATCATCCGATTTAAAGAGGTTGTTTATGTCAGTGGTTTGGAGTTTCTGCACCCGGGGCAAACCAGGGATGCCAGACAACCAGCAACTGCCTCTGCTAATAATGACAAACAGCTTCTCAATGAGTCAGAGAGGAGTGAAAGTCAGGCCAAAGGAGTGGAGGCGCGTTGTGTAACGGTTTGTCTTTGAAAGTTTCATGCTTGTAAGACGATATTGTTTCCAGTGAGAAGCACAGTATACAGTAGAAGTTGCAAAATTACATCATAGAGGTTAAGAAGAATGTGACTTACATTGTCTGCCCCTAGAAAATGATATCAGTCATTAATATCATGAGGGAGAATTCTGCCTTATTATGTTCAGTGCTTATCACATTAATTAGACCAACACTCAATATGCGGTTTATGCCACTTCCCTAAATTAACAGTACGGTATTGGCAAATAGAAAATCATTATGTCTGCCAAGGAGATTAAGCCTTGTCGGTTTAGTTTATCTACCTGTTTTTACAAAACATAATTCAAAATGTTATGAATGGATTTGGATGAAATTGTTCCTGATAGGTCAGGACCAGTCGATTAGATTCTGGTAGTGATCATCTGGATCCAGAAGATTTTTAAAGGACTCACCATTGTGAGATTCAACATTTTTCCTTGTAACGACACAAATAACCCCCAGAAAATGTAGCCAAACATATAGGATTACACCGTAGGGCCAAGACCCTGCAGGTTCTCTCTTCTGCCAGTCACTAAAGCAGCTGATTTCACTAATCAGCGCTCCTGCAATTTTTGAGGGGAGGAGCTAATCTGTAAAATATGCTGACTGGAAAGAAAACCTGCAAGGTCTGGGCCCTCTGTCCTGATAACACACCTGCATAACACCATAACAGTGAGTCTATCAAACCACAAAGTTTGACCCATATATGTGCAATATTCTGGATATAGCAATCCAGATAGGCATGCAGCTGATACTAAATTGTAGTGGAAAGTCTGCTGATTCAGTAATGTGTCCACAGATTTGACATATCTTTGACATTTACGGAGCTAGATGCAGAAGAAAACCACAATTATGGGAATATTATATGTATGTGATTCAAAATGCTAATGGTAGGTTTTCATGGTCAAAGAATCCAATAATTAGGGTTTAATTTAAGAATATTACATCTGGGTGCAATAATATTATGAGGGAAGTCAGCGTAGGTTCAAATGATAATGGTAGGTTTTCACTCTGAAGAGAAACTGAGCTGCCTTGGTGGAGGTCTGCGGATTCTGAGCGCTGTCTAGTTTTTTATGCTTCTGTACATTTCCTGGGTGTTACTTGTGGCGTTACAAGGACAAATATTGAATGGCCCTGTCTCAGAATGGTGAAGAATTTTTTTAGAGTCCTCTGGATCCAGACAACGATCTCAGAATTGAATCAATTGGTCCTTGTGCCATTTCTGTCCTACCCTGAACATTTCATCCAGATCTGCTCATAACCTGTCAAGTGATGTTGTGAAAAACAGACAGGTAAATACTGACAAAAAAATGTAACCTCTTTGGCAGAAGAACTACTGTATCAAAGTGTCAACTCTGGATACAACATTCTACACCAACTGTTCCAAACACGGTTCCCGCTTGAAAAAAAACTTAAGAGCAAAACTAACTGAAAGATTCAAACTACCCACCACATTGTGCGCTCTTCATCTGTCCAGGTGCTCAGCTACTAAGAAACTGATGCCTTTTCCAGTCAATAATCTGGGATGAGTCCTTCTGAAGACTTCCCAGCTCTAAAGATCCTCTTTCATCCTTTGTGGCTCACTTGCAAAGCTCCAAGCGCTACAAAGCATCAGAGAAAACTGATCTGCATGAGGTTTGGTAATCTTGAGGTGACTAACTGCTTTTGAAGCGACCTGCTCTTTTGTACGAGCTATTGAGGATGTATTGTAAGGTGGTTAGAAAGTAGATATGAGTGTGCTGGTCACTAGAGATAACCTAACCATCTGGAGTGCTTCATTCCTGAGACACAATACTGAAGTCAAATAGCGATGATGAAAAATGATCCTTTTTCGTGATCATTTGACTGTTGTATTACATTAACACTTGTTTAGGAGATGTAGCTTTGTGGCAACTAATCCTGCTAAGCCTATTCTTTTAAGATATTCTATCAAAGACTAAAACCACAGGCTGTTTGAAGGCTAAACTTTTGAACTGCATGGATGTGCAGCGTAGGTTTTTCCCTACAAATAGCCTGTGGTCATGTCTTACACTATAGATTACGATCTGACGTGGGTAGTACTCAATTCATTTACTCCTTTACATGTACCTGAGTAGTTTTTTCATAAAAGTGTACTTCTTAGAGTGGGTGTTTGTCCTCTTATTTACATTGGTGATTAGACAAATGTACATCTATTCAGTTATTTGGCCACAGCTCAATGAGTAGGATCTGTTTTTATACTGACTGAATCTGAAGGACAAAGAACAGTTACAGTATATAATGCATTGGTACTTTGTAAACCCAAAATGAACAAAAAAGGAACAAAATAATCAAGTAAATGAACACACTAAGCAATAAAATGAGTAAAAATAATAAAAGTAATCGAAAACTGAACAAAATAAACAACACAATCAAACAAAAATAAAACACGGAGCAAATATTGCAACACATGATGAGCATCGGATCGGATTATTTTGTTTTTTGTTTTCTTGACATTTGAAATTAGAAAGTCCTTAATTTTACATCAGCTCTGACAATTCATGTGGACTTATTACAATAAATAACTCGTTCAAATGCAGCATATTAGTCTACAATAAATTCCAAGATATAAAGTTACTCACTATTTGAACTATTTGTTATGAGATACTCTTTTACTCAAATAATGATATTTATGGGTACTTCTACTTCTGCTTGAGCATACTTTTACTTTAGTGCTATTTCTGTTCACTCACTACTGGTTACAAGTTAATTGACTTTTTTACTGCATTAACATATAATGTTATGTTAAACAAATTAAAAACAGAAGCACGTTAGAGTCACATCGCAACTGAACGTGTGGTAAAATGTATCAGATTTCTATCTATCTTTTGTTATGAATAGTGCCACCAAACTGACCTCTTTTGAAGACTATGCTGTCGTAGGGAATTTTGTTTCTAGTTTCCAGGCTGGAGCAGTTCCAGCGGTGTCCTCGGAACTGGTGCTGACACTCATGGATGGCGATCTGGATTCCCTGGATCGCTGAAGCTGTCACGTCTGGGTTCCGCATGCACACCTCCAGCTGGCGCCTCGTCAACCCTGGCAGCGTCAAGCACACTGTGTTGGCATTCAGGATTGGGTCGATGTTGGGGAGCTTCAAGCCCAAGATTTCATTGGAGTCTACCCTGCATGGAGCACAGAGTTCAGGTTATTGATAAGGGGTGAATGTGGTTTTCCATAGTACTACACAAAAGGCCTTCAGTGATTCTTATACACCTCAGTCGATGTTGGTTTGTCACACCAGGCTCAGAGGATCAGAGGATCATACTTAATAAAATGCTTTTGGGATAGATTTTTTTTTCTTTTTGCCGTTTCATTCAGTTATGATAATGCAAAGTTGGTGCAATTTTTAAAATTATGTTTATGCAGCCAAACAGCCATTACATGCTGTAATATACAGAGCCTAAGTCACGCCCACTTCCTTCCATCTCTCTTCAGGGTTATGGAACCTAACTTTAGAAATAAATTACATCACAATCCAGTACCAACTACTGGTAAATTATGTCACCATTTACATACGTGAACCTCTGTTTACATCTGTAAACACTCAAGAACAGGTTTTTAAAATGATCAAACATTGTGAAAACAGTCATGAAACTTAAAAAACTTTCAACAAGTTTCCTCTGTCTCACTGTTGGCCAAGTTTCTGCACTTTGCAGACGGACGCTCTCTACATTCGAAGTGGGTCATTGCATTATTTCTTTTTTGTGATGACAGAACAACTGTTTACATCATCATTTAAGTGAAAGCACTCCTAAAAATAGTGTACACCCCTGCAACGTTCACTTGGGTCTGAAACAAGAGTTTAATCTTATTGATATCATTTTGATGTTGAACTGCACAGAACTGCACAGTTAATTACCCAGTAACATGTACAGTATGCAACAATATTAGTTTGCACAGCTTTATAATATCAAAGTAAATATACAGTGTAATTGCAATTTTAAAGTCCGTGTTTAGGAGGTTTATGGTTATCTAATTTGCAGAGCTGGAAAAGTAGTAACTCTATGTAAAACTTGCAAAAACTTGCAAAAAGAAAGTCAGAAGTGTTTGTATTTTTGATGCTTGTTGGTACAATATGTGAATACTATGTGCCTTTTATTGACAAGCTACAGTAAAGTAGACTTCAACCCATAATCATCACTATCTAACTTCTTTACTGAATCGTGCAGTTTTAGTCAATAGTTCGAACAGGTTGGTTTATAGGCACACTCCACTTTTGCAGTATGTGAAGAAAACAACTCAGTTTTAAAACTGGAACAGAAAGTGAAGCATACTGTTAAGATCAAATCTATTAGCCCCCCCTATGAAAATGTGATTCTTTTCCATATATTTCCCATGTTTCTCACTCCAATTATGGATACTTGGAAACACTTTCGTCCTGCTTTGTGTCCATCAATTATCCTTCTTCTCAAATCAAACCTCATTTCTTTTGTTTTTGACATTATGCTTTTACAAATAAATTATTGAAAAAGGTCCAGTTTTAACTGCAGCTCACACACTTTTCTCAGAAATGAGAGTGGTGGTTTGTGCTATGCTTGAATAAAAAGATCAGTTCTTCTCGTGTTAATGGTATTGCTCTGGTCATTTTTGTTTTCCTTAAATAATTCTGTTTTTGTTTGCAAATAAAAATAACATACTGTTTCTAAGCGAAACTCACATGTTTTGAAATGCTCTGTTCAAAATCTGGCACATAGTTAAACAGCAACATGGACCTCAACGATACAAATTCAATGATTTGTAATGTTTTCAAGGAAAAACATTGTAACTCATCTTAATAAGCTACAGTAGTATAATTCAAACATATCCCTAGCATGTGTATTTTAAATTCAAGATCAAGATGCCATGAGGATGCTTCATTCTACCAGGTCTATCACAGACTGTTTCTGTGTATTACTTCAACCCTTAAAGAACGTAGGTAGAAGAGTTTTTAAAATGCCTGAGTTTCCAGCTTTTATTTTTCTTTTCAATCATATTCTAGCAGTTGGCATCATACAGTACAGTTGAATAGTTAAAGTGACACTTTATCATTAGCATTGTTGCAAAAGAGGAATTTGGAATGATTCAAATATAAATAAAATAATAAAAAAAATAGCTGCAAATGTAAAAGTTTTCTGATTTTGCTGTGGGTCTGTGAGGTCTGGGAGGGTATTATGCAAATAAGCTGCTGTTGACCATATCCATTTCCTGTCTGTGCCATGGATTCCATTAGGTTCAGGCAGGTAGATTTGTTTTAATTGTCTGTTTTGTAATTGGCACAATTACAAAACAAACAATAAAATAATGCTCAAGGCTCCACCAATCAGGACATAAAAGAGAGAAAGATTAATAAACATAGACTCCTTGGCACATTATCTCAGGATCATTAAGGTGGGTCTGAGTACCTGAAGGACTGACTGAAGACGGGGAATGTATGTTTGTGATATCACACATATCCAGATATACAAATGGCTTGTTTCAGGTCCAGTTCTCTGTGTAAGGGTTGTGTATGTTTGTGATGTTGGGAATCTAGCTGCTAGCTGATTGTTTCTCATGGCCCACGATAAGGACTAGACAGTTAGACAAGCGACCTGCCAGTCAACACAGCTTGCAATCTCAACAACGGAGTGAGCAGCTGTAGTTTATCTGACCATTGGATGACTGAGGAGACAATCTACATTTCAGATTCCTTCAGCACCTGGTACAGATAAGGACAGAACAGACATACTAGCTTCACAGCAGGTGAAGCTGTAAATCATGTTGACAGGCAGGCCGCCTGTTTCATCATTTATAACGGTCCACAACGATTGGCTACTAACATCATAAACTGTACCTTTAAGTGAAATTTTGCAGCTGAGGCACCCAGACATATTTTAACAATAGAAAAATACAATTCAATTCAGTTGTATTTGTATAGTTATAATCATAATCCAAGATTAACTCTAGGCACCTCAAAGTTCAAGCCTCAATAGACTCTATGGACAACAAATCCAAAAAAAAACCCTCAGAGAGCAACCCTAGGGTGACAGAGTGAAGAAAAAACATCCTTTAATGCGGAGGTGGCAAGAGGCAACGATCGGGGCTGTTCACTGAGGCCAATGCCAAAGTAACTTTACGTTGTACTGTAATCCCACCGCTTGGCCGCTGGGGAACCGATTGTCAGGCTCCAAGAAGCTTTTTTCCCATACATTGGACATTGAAAATACTAAGCGAATACATTTTTTTCATGGGCCATCATGGTCTCAGACATTTTATTTGGACCCTCTAATAAGTAATGTAATGGTCTATTTTTAACTTTTTGCTCTGTTATAAAGATATTACTGCAAATAATCAAACAAATCACTGCTGTGCAGGGGTTTGATTAACATGTCGCTATAGTAACAGCTCAGTAGTGAAGTTGGACTGATTTGGACCTTCGCATCTTCTATTTATTCAATATGGGCATTGTTATACATGAAATACGCTCAACTGTAGTTGTGGGTGTTTACACCAACAACACCGTAATATGACTTTGTTTGACACTGTGTGGTGAAGTTTTACCGCATCAGTAAGCTAGCAGCTAATATTAGCTTCCCATGAGTCCCTTGGCATGAACGCTTTTGTAGCCCGCTGCCGTTCATCCAACTATGGTTACATCCTGTTTTTGGCTCCAAGATGCCATCCAGGAAGTGACAATTCGATTGGCCTCAGAATGGCCCTTCAGAATCTAATGGGTGACGTCACAGTCACTTTGTCCATAATATATACAGTCTATAGCAGGCGGCTATCTGCTTTGACCTGTTGGGGTTAGTGGACAGAGGAGAGACAAAAGTAAAGAGTAGCGATAGAAGAACAAACAACACAGACACTGGACGATGCAGACAGACACAGGACCAGTCCACGACCTGCACTGCACGTCAAGAACATCTAACTCCTGAGCCAGAGGTTTCAAATACTGTACATAAAACTTTACTTTTCCCAGTGTCTCCTTTAACTTTGTTGCTTTAACTTACGCCTCTGTGTTCGACTGCCTGCATATTCTGTTGCAGATCAATCATGTGAAACAGCAGTAATTCGACTGACAGCAGTCAAAGCGCTTTTCAACTTCACAGAGTGGAACAGCAACAGCATAACAAGGAAAGCACAGCCTGCAGCTGATGATGCCTTTTAGAACGGAGAGGTCCACAGTAGTACTTTTCATTATCATTACAACTAAAACACAGGTTGGGTGCCTGCATCTTTATGCCAAAGACATACAAACTGTACATGCAACCGGCACATTCACACGCTTCACTTCAACACAAGCCAATGGTGACGTGCACCCACACATATCCAGGTGTGTGCAGCAACACGCGCAGCTGCAGGAAATTTGCATACTATGGCTTTTTTGAGCAGTTTGTTTGAGATGCATGATGTGTGCATGAATGCAATCACACATAGAGTTTACTACGGTTCATGTGCATGCTGGCGGTGTCCTACTTTAAAGTGGCGTTGCATCTTGAACTGTGTAATTCCAGTTCGACGTCTGTTGCTACCTGTTGTGCTAAGAGTGGAGACCTGTTTCGACAACTGACTTTTTAAATGTTTTTGGGCTGGCAGCATTGTGTAAGATATAAGATGTAATGAAGGGTGTGTGGTGCACAGGAGCATGCATTTATAGTGATTTATGAGATTTATTTTGGTAGTCGTGCACAAGGAAAGAAATAAATCATGTGTGGATGGTGAGGTAAAATGGCAACATTTTAGATCAGGAATCATGAACAACTGGCTTATGAGCATATGCATTTTTAGAGTATTGGCCCTAGGGATAGAGTGGTTCATTTTTGACATTGTTGTTCTGTTTTTCTCCTTTTGTCTATTTTGTTGATCATTTTGTTATTTTTGACGATTGTGATCATTGCAGTTCATTATATAGATTATTTTGTTTACGTCCCTGATTATTTTGTTCATTTTAACCATTGTGTTGAGCGTTTTTTGTATATTTTGTTAATTTTGTTGACTATTTTGTTCATTTTTGTCTATGTTTACTGATCATTTTTTGACTATCCATACTTTTGTTTATTTTCTGGACTATTTTGTTTTATGTCCTTGATTATTTTGTTCAGTTTTGACCATGCTGTTTACTTATTCATAATGTTCTGTTCATTTTTGTCTATTTTGCTCATATCCTTAATTTTTTTGTTCATTTTTGACCACATGGCTGAATATTTTCTTTCTCAATTTACAGATATTTTATCCTTTTTTTGGACAATTTGCTCATTTTTGTTGATTTTCCTGATTATTTTATTCATGTTCTTGGGCATCTGGTTCATTTTTGTTGATTTTTTTTTTTTTCGTGTTTAACCACGTGGCTGATTATTTTGTTCATTTTATTGACTATTTTGTTCATCTTTCTGGCTGTTTTGTTTAACATTTTGCAAATGTTTGTTCTGAACATTTTATTATTTTCTAAATTATTTTGTTCATCTTCCTGATTATTTCATTCATTTTCTTTTCATTTTTGACCATGTTGATGATTATTTTCTTTATGTTTTGCTCATTCTGTTGATTTTTTGTTTTTCCAGGTTATTTTGTTCATCTTTTTGATCATTTCACTCATTTTCTTGTTTTTTTATTATTTTTGACCATGTTAATCATTTGGTGTTTTGTTAATTTTATAGATCATTTAGTTCATTTTATTGAATAATTTTCTTATTTTCTTGCTTATTTTGCTTATTTTTGTGATTGATTTTCATTTTTCTAGCTTTATTAAGTAGGATAAATTAATTAGGATTAGTGAGCATGAGCTGGGTTAATAAGTGTCCAATTATAGATGTTCAGAATGGAGAATACATCCTTAGCTGCAAAGATTAAATTTGGAGTTATTATTAATACTTGCAGTAAATGAAATTACTGCAAGTCCGGCGTGTTTCTTTAATTGTTATTACAACACAATCAATCAAACTGTATTGGTTAGACTAAAAAAAATCAGGAGCAGTAAACTTTAAACTTTTTAAAAACATCTTTCACTTACCTTTTATCCAGGACACACATCAGCACCAGGACGCATGCCACTTTGAGGAATGACCGCTCCATTTTGCGCCTTATACTTTCAAGAAAACACCAAAAAAGTCAAAATGATGAAGGGGCAGCAGAGACTGGATTCAAACTGAGTCCAATATTCCCAGGCTCGGTTCAGGTCCGGCTAAAAGTTGACAGCTCCGACGTCTCCGAGTCCAGATGTGCGAGAACGCGCAGGACGCTCATTCAAGAGAAGTTTCATGAACCCTCTGAAGTTAGTGAATGGAAGAGAAAGTCTACGAGTCTGAGGAAACGTCAGCGGGATCTCTCCGTACACATTCCGGTATGTCCGCCAAGAGATTTGCATTGGTGTAACATCCGACAGAGACGTTAAAGCCAGGTAGGCGCTCCAAAAGAACTCCGCGCCACTAGTGATGTTTCGGTGCGCACCAATACTCCTCTAAACTCCTGCACTTAGCGCTCTGCCTGCCCACTTTTTGCGTCACTCAGGGAGTAAGAGAGCGCCGAGGGAGGTCAAGTGCCTTATTAACGTGCGATAGAGATCCTTCTAGATACGGAGACCAGAAACACTTAACCCGAACTCTTCCCCAATCTGTCTTAACGGGGGGACGTTTAGAGAGATTGGGGAAAGTGGTGCTGAGGAAAAAGGCGGTAAGGAAGAGGAACTGAGGATGATGGTGATGATGATGATGATGAAAGGATGAGGATTAATGATGAAGCTTATCAGGAGAAGAAGTTAATCTCAATGATGGGTAGAGGAAACACAAACAGGTTAGTTACCCTCAGAGGTGGGTGGTACTCAAGTACATTTAATCCTTTACATGTGCTTCTACTCAGTTATGAGTAAGAATAAAAAGGTTGAAATGAATGATAGTAATGATAATCAATTAAAATATAAAAATGAACCAGATAGTCAAGTACATTTAAATTTAATCCAGATAGTCAAGTAAATCTGCAAAAACTGAGCAACAGAACAAGCAAAAAATGGATCAAAAATAATCCAACAAAAATAAGTAAAAAGCTGACCAAAATGATTGATCAAGGAAAGGAACAAAAAAGAGCAAAATAGTCAAGTCTATTAACAAAAATGAACAAAATAAAAAACAAAGTGACACAAAAACAGTCAAAATATTCAGAAAATTAAGAAAATTCAGAAAATTAAGAAAACAAACAAAATAAGCAAGTGAGCAAAAAATATAATTTCTTATTTATTTTGTTTATCTGAATTATTTTATTGATTTTTGTTCATTTTGTTTGTTACATTGTTCACTTCTGTTCAACTTTCATGGTTATTTTTATTCATTTTACTATTGATTTTTTAAAATCCATTATAATTTTTAATTAGTTTTGTTGCTTATTTTTTCATACTGTTGATTGTTTGTGAAATTGTTAATAATTTTGTTCATTTATTTCTTCATTTTGTTATTTTTTTCATTTTATTGATAACTTTTCTTAACCATAGTACTGTAGTTCATTTTTGTTCACTGGTTTAGAACTGATGGCAAAAAAAATGTGCATCAGTTCATATGTACAAAGAAAATTCCTCTTGGACCAACAATCAAATGTCCCAAAACTTTTGTCCATACAGTGCATTTCCCACTTAACAAGCATATTTTCTCACTTGCATGACGCTATATTTTTGGCCAGTTTGATGAGATGTTTGAATTGAGTCTGTGTCATGTGCTCCGTACGTAAAAAAAACTGTCACAAAACAGGGAAAATAGGCGTCTTGTTAAAATGGCTGGCAGTGTTTCCTATTGCTCTAACCCTGCTATGTGTGTCATGGCCTTTAATCTTTGAAATTAAACAACTATAAAATATAACAAAAAAGCTCCCTTGTTGATGAAGACCACATGATATCACTCATCTCGATGCTTTATGAGTCGCCTAGAATAAAGATTCAGAAACCACTAATAAAAAGGTTTTCCCCACCAATGCAGGGAAGCGAGCATTCTGCCAGCATGGAGTCACCAGAGCAGTAAAACACGACATGACTTTTGGATTCAGACACAATTAAGTCGCCGTACACAAATTTAGAAGATCAGGGAAACAATCCCACATCAAATTTTCTCTCCGAGGGACTGATCTGGAAGCTTCGGCACAGATGGCAGCTTTGTGCTTAATTATTTCAAGGCATCTAAGGAAAACAGGCTTGTTAGTCTACGTAGTGGTTTTGTGACTCGGAGCTGGGTTCGGCAGGATGTGTGGCGTGCTGTCATCCCAATTTTTTGTCTGTCTTTCATGACTGACAATGACCGTGCTTTCAGAAATACTGTTCCATGTATCGTGACTCATTCATTACAACCATATATGCACTGGGAAAAAAGCTTGTTGTGTGGCTATTCTGACAATACTACCAACTAAAGAGTACAGAGTTACTGAATTTAATGCTGTTTTTATTGAGGCTCATAAATCAGTAACAGATGAATTCAGATGTACTATCTACGTTATAACAGTGGCCATAATATGGATTTGTACAGAGGTTGTAGCAGCACCGACAGGGCTATTGACTCCATACCCACCCTTCCTCTGTCACAAGTCAACTGGTGGTCTACAGTATGTTAGGGTAAGAAATGGCACAAATGATTTATCTGTGAATTGAAAACTTTTCCAGGTGACTACCGGTACCTCATGAATCTAAAATATAACACATGTTCTGGGTTTATGATATAATTCCATACATGTTCTTTCACAGTTTGAGTGTCTTCCATATTAATGTCCATCCATCATCCATCCATCCATCCATCCATCCATCCATCTTCTACCACTTATCTGGGGGGTTGAGTTGCAGAGGGATTAAGCAGGGAATCCCAGACTTCCCTCTCCTCTTCATCCAGCTCTTCAGGGGGGACTCACGACAAGGTCCCTGGCCACCCGACAAAGTCCCTCCAGCACATCTTGGGTCTTCCCCCAGGGCCTCCTCCCTGTGGAACATACCCAGAACATCCCACCGGGGGGCATCCAGGCAGTAATAATATACAAAGTTGAAAATAAGAAAAATAAAGAAAAAATTGAACAAATTTAGTTTTTGCACTATTATCTAGATAGATAGATAGATATACTTTATTGATCCCACAAAAGGGGAAATTCACATACGGCAGCGATCAACTGTGTTTTAGTGTAGACAGTCTACATATATTGAGAATTAAGGAGAATGTATTTATTTCAGGGACTTTTATTTCAGTTTTGTTTTGTGCCACTATGTACAGTGCGTTATACTCACAGACTGTATAGATTAGTGGGCAAAGTTACTGTGACGTTAGCCATTAGTTTCTGAAGGGCTGTTTTGAGGCCAATCATATTATCTTTTCCTGTACAACATCTTGGAGCCAAAATAAGGAAGCAAACATATTTGGAAGAACAGTGAAGGTTCTTCCATAGCATAGCATGCCAGGGGACTCATGGGGAAGCTAATACCAGCCTCTAGCTTAGTGCTGCAGTAAAACTTTACCAAGCAGTGCTAGACAAAGTCATATTACAGTGTTGTTAGTGTAAACACTTACCCACAACTGCAATCAAGCGTATCTCGGGTAAAATCATGCTCTGTTGAATAAATAGAAGATATGAAGATCTGACTCGGTCCGACTTCACTGGCGAGTTGAGTTACCATAGCGACATGTTCTTTGGGGGCGTCTCCCACCCAAAGAACTCAAAACAACATGGAATTGACCAGCTGGACCTCAATGAAATTGACATGCAGGAACGGGTTGAGGGGA
>JAQQAE010009885.1:0-14362 GCA_029823295.1 Pseudamia nigra
AAGGCGCAGTGTCATATTTGGACAAAATAGACGGCGTTTAGGTGCGCCTTATAGTGCGGAAAATACGGTATTATTATATTTGTATTATATTTGTGCTCCACTGAAGTGACAACTTTAACACAATGTCACCACCATTGCATTTTAGCAAACAAAAACAATTTATAACTAATGTTAAAATATGGTCTTATCTGATTTAAAACAAGGAAATATATAACTATATAACTATATATAACTTACTGTATTCAAAGCAACCTCGTGTTCATTGTCTGTGTCTATGTTTTGCCTGTTTTAATTGTACGTTAAAGGAGACATACTGAAAAGATACATAAAAAAGAGGTTTTATGTGTTTTTCTTTTGTTAACACTGTATGAGAAAATGAGCCAGGTTATGTTTTCGAATGTGCAGCTTGACAAATCCACGACAATGGTGGTCAGGCTAATCAATCTCAGGCTTGAGCCTGATGTTGTGAGCGTGTCCACAAAAGACTGTGGTGCTAGCGCCAAATGACCAATCACAGACACAGAGATCTGGGTCACCTGCAAATTCCACATAATGAGCAGCAAGTATAACTAGAACAGATATGAGTTATTAAAAATGTCAAAGAAATCAAAAACAGCACTGCTGCTGCAGTAAAAGACATGAAGGATGGAAACTCTTCTGATCAATTTCAGAGCAATTGAATGAACTATAAAAACACCGAAATGACTGAATTTACAGGAGATCACACCTGGCACATCACATGACCACTGAATGTCACTGATTTAGATTTTATTCATCTCATATAAATAAATGTTATGTAACTTGAATAATAAAAACAGCTGCTCCACAGCCTGTATGTCAAATAATTAACAGTTAACAAACTCATTAATGTCAGTACTGAAGACAGAGGAGACCATCCTGCTGATGGGGATTTTGTCAATTATGGATCTTTTTATGGCCATTTTTAAGATGCTTAAAATGATTTTGCGCTGATGTGGAGAATAAAAATGCGTTGTAATACTGAAGACCACATACACTCCTGATCAAAATTTTAAGACCGGTTGAAAAATTGCAAGAATGTACATTTTGCATTGCTGGATCTTAAGAAGGTTCTAGGTAGTGTTTCAAAATGCAAAAAGAAGAAATGGGAGTGAGACAAGAAAAAATTTTGAGTAAGCAATTTATTGCAAACAACCATTAAACTGAAATAGGCTGTTCGTGTCAGTGTCAGTGGACACTGTACACGTCCATCACTGTAAACACAGCTCCAGACACCAGAGCTGCCAGCTCTAAGCACGGCTCCGGAGTGTCGTTTGGAGTGCCGGTTCTGGAGTGCCGGCTCCAGCCTGTGCCTGTGTTAGCTGGCTGCATTAACACAGCCGCTCTGGAGTGCTGGAGCTGTGTTGTTAGCCGTAGCTAACAAAACAGCCGGAGCTGTGTTGTTCGCTGTAGCTAACAACAGTAGCCGTAAACATGCTGGAGCTGTGCTTGGAGCTGGCAGCTCCAGTGTCTGGAGCTGTGTTTATGGTAAATCATTTTTAGAACTAATTTCATGCATTCCATTTCAGATAATTAACATAACTTCCATTTCAAATAATAATAATGAATAAATGTGCACATATGGGTGTGTAATACATACTTTATATGGGAGTTTGTTGTGGGCCCAGAACGGATTAATTGGTTTTACATGTATTCCTACAGAAAAACTTGCTTTGGCTAACGAATGATTCGCCCACAGAATGTGATGCCGGAACAAATTAATTTTGTTGCTGCGGCACCACTGTATTCAATTCAAATCAACTGCATTTATATACTGTGGTCCCTCGTTTATCGTGGGGGTTGCATTTTTTTTAAAAACCCGTGACAGGCGAAATCCGCGAAGTAGATTCCTATGGAAAAACTGTTTTCAGGCCCAAACATTTGTTTGAGAAACAAAAAAAAAAAACAAATGCTTTCCTACAAAATAACACGATGGCCTCCAGAAACAACAAATTTAATTTCAACGATCAACCTGCAAAGCTGGACACACAAGAAACCACAAATAGTGACCCACACGTCACAGCGCACTCCCTCCCCCGCTGGCGCCGCTCCGCCACAGCGACCCCCTCCAATGACACCGTCTCCATCGGAGAGAAAATTTGCAAACACACAGCGCTTCAGAGGCACACCGCCAGCGATCGAACACCCGTGGAACTCCGGCAAAGCTGAACGCACTCTGCACTGCACAGCACAGGAGACACAACACAGAGGAGATGACTGACAATGGCCTTAGCCAATCAGAACGCAGAACACAATGCGCGGGTTCTCCTTTAGCCAATCTGGACACAGAATACAATGCACATTCATACACTGTATAAAAAGTACATGAAAAAAAATCCATGAAACAGCGAGACCGCGGAAGGTGAACCGCGATGTACAGAGGGACCACTGTAGTGGAAATAATAATCCAAGATTATCTCTAGGTGTCTCACAAATCAAGGCTGAAGCCTCAAAATACGATACTGACAGCAAACCCAACAGAAGCTCTGAGAGTAACACCAAGGCTGAAGTGTAGTGTGGCCATGGTAGGCGGCCATCTGCCATGACCGGATGGGGCTATTGGACAAAGGGACAAAAGAAAAGAGCAAAGATAGACACTGGACGACACAGAGAGACACAGGACCAGTCCACTGGTCCAGTTGATTTACACCTGTCTCAATAAATCATAAATATCAATATTCTATTTTTTAAAAGGCCAAAAAAATCTGTATTAGCAGTAAACTTTACTGGATTGTTTTGCTTAGGAACGACAATGACAGCCACTATGAACAGATTTCTGTGCTGGATTAACTAGAAAGTGAAAAGTGTAAGCAAGAACTAATACAAGTCTATGTGAGTACCTCTGCTGTTATTAGAGGCTTCTGTAGCATTGCAAGAGCCTATCACTCTAGTTTTTCTCTTCTCTTTCCTGGTCACATTTTGTATTAGGAGCTGACAGCCCATTGGACATCATTACAGGAATGCTTTCAGCGCCTTCTGGCATTGTAAATAAGGCCTCTTTTTTTGACTGTGGAAAAGTAAACAGTACCTGCTGCTTCTTTGCACCTGTCAAGTGTTACATGCCTATCATGCTCAGCAAAACCCACATATACACACTGACAAAGTGAAAAATACAGTGATTTGGTACCTCAGGCTATTCACAAAGTACGATATTCCAAGAAAATGCTTATTATATTCTCATGATCACGTACACACGTGTATTGTGGTTGTGTATGCAGTGTTTGAGAAGGGCTGGTGGGTGAGAGCTGGGCATACATTTGCAGTTACAGTATGCTGCAGAAATGGAATCAAGACTGATGAGTGTGCACAGCAGTTTATTTACTGTGCTTGGTTTTATAACAGAAAGCCACTATACTTCTTCCAGTGGCTCTTTCACATCATCTTCACAACATATGTCCTTCTGCCCACCCTCCCCTCCAAATTCTGAGTTAATCATTTAGAAATAATTAAATTCAATAAAGCGGAACAGATTAAATAAGGAACAACAATTGGGCATTAAGGGGCAGGGTGTGTAGCTGTGCCATGGTATCCTCCCTCGGTGAAGGGATGTGCAAATGATGTGCCAAAACACAGATAGAGAGAAACACAGTAGAGGCAGAATTAAACCAAGAGTTAGATACCTGTATATAAATGCATGCCGTGTTGACCAAAGTACAGTATATGATTGAGAATAAGAAAAGAAAGAGAGGAAAACAAGAGTGTGAAAAGGATCATAGAAGCTCGAGGTGTGTTTAAATATTCATAAAAGCTGCATCTTGACGAGCAGTGACGTAGAACATTGAGGGAGATAGAGAAGACTGAGTACAGAGGCGAATAATGAGCATGAAGGGAGACACCCCCGTGTTTTACAACACAGCTGGAGGCACAGATGCAGCCAAAGCACAGACACAAACTCACAAATACAAACATGCAATTATGAGGAGCCAAACACACTTGGACACATATGCATGCTAATGTGCACATCCTCTGCAGGCAAAACTCTTGTTAGTTCCAGAAAATGATGTTTAAATAATACATCTTAACATTTTAAAATATTTTCTGTAGGTTATTTATGAGTTAACTGCTTGTACTTAAAGGTTAGGCTGTTTTCAAGTTTTTTTAAAGAATATTTACACTGCCATATGTTCACTAAAGTAGTTCATCATGATAACTATTTATATTTCTTTCCAACACAGCTACACTGGAACTGAACAAATTCTGCAACCCTTCTCAATTACAAATAAAATCACTCTAAAGTTTAGTCAGATCTCATGTGAGGTTCCAGCACTCAGAGGATGTAGTCACATTGCCTGCAAAGTGGGTTGCAAAGAGTATTCAGCTATGTTAAGTCAGATTACAAACCATAGGGAGCAAAAATGATCCCCTCAGATGGAACTGAGAACTGTGTAGGAAGAAGTAAAAATGGTTCATCAGTTCAATGCAAAAATTATTACCCATCAGTCCTCGTGCTTCACTGAAGCAAGAAATCAGCAAAAGACAAACCAGTTATCAACAGTGATGTGACTATTTAAATGGTTAAGTTCTTTAAAAACAACACAGGGGGAATCTATAAAGAATCTATGAATAAAATACTCTAATACTAACTGTTGCAGCAGAAATCAAGACATTGGACCAGGCAATGTTTTTCTAATATCCCATTGTCCAATTTTGGTAAACCCATGTGAACTGCAGCCTCAAGTCTTAATGGACAGGAGTGGCACGCAGTTTGATCTCTGCTGCTGTAGCCCATCTGCTTCAAGGTTTGGTGAATTTTGCATTCAGAGATGGTATTCTACAGACCTGAGTTATAACCAGTGGTTATTTGAGTTATTGTTGCCTATTTATTGTAGTCATTCTCGTCCGACCTCTGGCATCAGCAAGGCATTTTTGAGCAGACAACTGCCACCCACCAGATATTTTCTCTTTTTCAGACCAATCTTTGTGAGTCCTAGAAACGGTTATGTCTTGAAATCCCAGTAAATCTGCAGTTTGTGAAATACTCAGATCAGCCCATCTGGCACTGTCTTGACCATGTCTACATGCCTAAAAGCACTGAGATGTTTTCATGTGGTTGGCTGATTAGCAATTGAACAAGTGTACCTAATAAAGCGGCAGTGTGTGTAATTATTGTTGTTATCCATGAATTTTTAAATTCACTGTTTTACAACAAAAACCCATAAAAATAGTCAACACATTTTTTATTAAAATACCCAATTATAGCTATTTGAATTCCTGAGCATGCAAATTGGTGGAATGCTATGCTTGATCAATTTCTGACTTCAATGAGAAGTCCAGTGTGCTGGCTAAAAATTGGATATAAAAACATGAATTCAGTTTGAAAGGGAAAGAGTCCACATTAAAGCACAATGATACTGAATTAAATAAGTGCTAGCATCCCAATTGCAACTGATACCAGAAAAGCCATGATTATTTTTTGTTATTCCTGTGTTTTGCATCAAAATGCAGCGCAGGAAAAAAAAAATACTGCAATGAAAAATAATCAAAATAAAAAACATGCAGTGTTTTCAGACTCAAATAATGCAAAGAATGCAAGTTAATGTTAATTTTGAACAACACAATAAAATGTTTTAACTTTGGAAGTGTTCTTTAATCAATATTTTGTGGAATAACCCTGATTTACTTACTTTTCCTCATTTAATAATATTTGGTGCAGGTGCTCACCTAATCAGCACCTCATTAAACAGAAGGAGGTGTGCTTGTGTTGGAATTCAACAGACACTGGGATGAAATGTCTGTCATACATGTGGGCTCCTTATTTTTTCCAGAGCTGTATATTCAATACTTTATTGCAGGAAAGTACATTTTCTATAAATGAATCAACTAAATGAACCATCCAAGGTGTTAGACGTGTAACACACAGCAGAGGGTTTCCTGTCACTGCAGGATTGCTGCCATGGATTCTTTAAAATTGTATGAAATACTGTATAAAGAGGTTAAATTACACAACTCTTTAATTTGGTAAATGGAGACCTGTGGAGACATTCAGCTAAGGAAAGAAATTTAAATGCCTACAGATTAAAAAAACCAATAGAATTATATAAGGTGAAAGATCGTTAGCGATGATTTTTTTTTTTTTTTAGTTGTCTGTTACCTTGGCCCTATTCAAATTTCTTTTGTGTGTGAGGTTTTAGATTGTCTCTGTAAAATGACAGTATTTTTCATCCTTCCTATGCACTCCCAGACTGGATTTGAGCTTCTCTAAAGCTTCTATCTCTAAAATTCGTGGAGTTTTCAGCTTGTTTGGTTTCAGCTCTTTTCTGAGTCGACCAACTTAACAGAAGAGCTGTCAGTGCATGCAGCAACACCAAAAGATGAGGCGCAAGAAGCTTGATCCATCCGTACAGTACATTTTCTACCTGATGATTTCATTAAATATACTCATTATTACTAATTGGTTTCATTCTTTTCTAATTTCCACCACTTTTTAAGAAAACTCAAGTTCGCAATAATTTAATTAAGCATGAGACAGAAGGGGAGCAAGGGAGGAAAATAAGAAACAATGTAATGTAAGTAGATTTTCTTGTAAATGCAAGGCAACAAAAAAAAAAGCAAAAGTGTCATAACAAGCATGTAGCTGACAGCAAACCCCAAATCCCTTTCCTCTGCAGCTAAAAAAAATCCAAGAAGAAATACTTTCCGCATTGGTAACATTTCTTGGTATGCTGTTGATGCTCATTGCGAATCCAAATGCCAATAGTTCAGCCAAATCAAATGAGTCCTTTCAGCAGCAGTAGAGTATGTTCCCAAATATTTCTTTATGTTCGTGGCCAGGACACTGGAATAAAAAAAATGTGTACACACAAACTACTAGGACCACACTATCGACTTGATTTGGCTTATTTACAGCTAAAAAGCTCAACCCTTGTATTGGATTCAGCTGCACTTACTGTAGCAACGTACTGTTGCACATAATTAAGAATTTAATTGCTCCAAGGCCAGTACACAGTAGACAGGAAACTATTACAACCACAAGTAAGGTTTTTAACATACATATAGCTTATCGCCAACTTGATAAAATTCATACAACCTGTATAGAAAGTGAATTAAATAGACTATGTGAGGGTTTTCCCGAAAGCGGTATCCTGTAGTTGTTCATCATCCCTGAGGAAAACAATACCAGTACTGACCTTGATAAACACATCTTAGTAATAGAAGGATCACATCTTGGTCTGCAATTCCCAACCACTGCTTTCCATTTCAAAATAACTAAGAAAACTCACAATTCCCCTCACACCATGTTTTGAAAGGAGATGATTTGTAAGTCTGACTAGCTCTACTTGACATGTTGTGGTTTTCAATTATGCATCATTTTTTAAAGTTGGCTCTGGCCCCACTAAACCCCCTCTTGGCCTTGGAGTGGAGGAGAAGAAGCTATTGACCGGCCAGCACTGGATTGGACATAAACACTGTATTAGTGTGATTGGTTGGAGAGAGCTGATCCATGCTGGGGGCAGCCTGTCTGCCTGCCTGCTGCTGCTAACCAATCTCAGAGGGAAAATCGGAATTCAATTAGTGTGGCCAGTAGCTATCTCTTTCTTTCTCTCTCATATGTTTGTTATCCAATCTCTTGGCTTTACTCTAACTTGCTCCTCACTATCTACTATCCTTCTCTCTCCTTTTTCTTCCTATCTTATTCAGACTTTCCTTATGAATGCTGCTGCTGCCAGCCTCACTCTGCAAAGAGAATAGAATTCAATTAGTCCTGCCTTAGGAGCTCTCACTTGTGTAGTATTCATCATTAAATTTTCAGTCTTCATCTGCCGATCACTCTGATCAATCCTCTTCTTCCCCCTGTCTTTTCTTTTTCCCCTCTTGCGGGTAGCTCTCTACCTGTCCTCTACCTGCCTGTTGCCAATAGTGGTATAAATCTTTATAGATGTAAGGATAGGGAATGGGTGGGGAACAGAAAAAAAGAAGGAACGCTGGGAGGAGAAATCGAGAACGATAGCCTATGAGACAGCTGACATCCAGGGGGCTATTAAAAAGAGAAAGGGAAGATAAAAGAGGCGGGATGAGGAGAGATGAACCCGTAAAAAGGCATGAGGGGATAATGGAGTGAAAAGGTAAGAGATATAAATAACTAGTTATGATGACAGTCAGGAAAATGAAGATATACAAAGATAAGAGGTATGGGGCAGCAAAGGCTAGTGAGACACAGAAAACGATTGACTTAGAAAATAGTAGTCGACAGTGAGTCAAAAGATATCCAAAAAGAATCTTTTGTACACTGGGTACCAGATGAACTCAAAAAGGAGGGAGTAGATAACAAAAACTATGTGAGGCTGAAATGATGTGATTATTCATTATGGATATCGGATACCTGTTGCGATAGTTCTTTGCAAACTCAGTCTGTACGTTGCTCCTCCCATCCAACTTCCTCCATCTCACACATTATCTCTGTCTCTGCCTGGAAACACACGTATACTGGACCTATCACAAACCCATCCAATATAGGACTGCTTTTGTGAAAGTGAAGATATATTTCAGTTCTGCAGATGATATCATAAATATGAAGTCTGAGTCTAAAGTACAGAGGAGTCTGGCTGAATGCATCCAAACTTCCTGTGTTAGTTTTGTTCCACTAACCACCCTATGTCATTGGTTTAAAATGCACTGATCCCACTTACAGCAAAACAACCCCACAACATGATGCCACCATGCCTGTGCATTATGATCAATCATTCCATTTGGTTCCATTTTTGTTTTATTTGACCAGAGGTCCTCCTGGCTTTTGTATCCTGTTTTGGTTTCCTCTGTGGCCCTTGTTTGATTAATCAAGGCCACTGTTTTTGAAAGGAGGCCCAAAATACAACCAAAGATTCACCACTAGCAGACAGAACCTGGAGTTTCTCGTCATGGAACTGAAGACAAAATGAACTTGGCACATGTAACCTTTTGACGTCTCAGAATACTCAGGCATTTCATAAATTAAGTAGCTGAGCTAATTTAATTACTGCAGGGAAATGCTGAACTAAAATGAAACTTTAGGAATTGTGAAATGTACTTGCATATTTTTAGCCAAGGTGTGTGTAAACTTACAACCTGAGCTGTGAATCTCCAGACATTGTTCCTTGATCAAACTAGCCTTATTCAGTATATCACTACTCCCACATAAGAACATTTCTGTTGTTCTGTGTCTTCACAGGAGCATAGTAAGAGATGAAAAGCACTTACTATACTCTGTTACAATGTGCACACGGAGCCTGCCAAAGTCTTATACTCCTCCGCAAAGCCCTTGAGTATCATGAGTACACCGCTTCCTCTTGACTAGTACCTACTCTTTGTATTTCGCCATGTCGGATTTCAAGGTTGCAGAGGTTGTGAAGTTTTCTATTGCACATTTCTCAAAGAGATGGATGCAGTATTTCATCAATAGACAGTAGTGGAGCATGCCAGTCAAGATGCTATAATGTACATACAATAAAATCTGAAATAGAAAAATATACTGAAAGTAGTCACCATAGTAGTCTGTTAGCCAGGGCTTCTAAATGACAATATCAGTTGCTGTATTGCTTTAAATGAAAGCTCGGGATCAGTTGGAAGTAGAGCTTTAGTAATAGCCAGGGACAGAATCAACATGAACAAATAAAGGAAAGTCGCAAATACAAGCAGATAAAAAAATAACATGGATAGAACTTGTGTCATGTCTGTCAGATTATCTGTTACTATTTAGGCACAAAATGTTTACTTCTATTGCTTAAATGTAATATATTTGTTAATATCATGCTGCAATTTAAACATTTTATTTAGACAGTATTCAGTTCACCTATCTGAGGTCAAATTGTCTGATTTATATCATTGCAGGTATGCTAGTCAATATTGCCAAAAGTACCACTGTGATACTAAATTAATGCTAACATGTTTTCTGAGGTTGTTTGATCACTCATGATCACAAAGTGTCCACCAAAAAGGCAGCCAACTAATTGCAGAATTCTGAATGATTTGATAATTCTTTACTTCTTTTCAACAGTAGTGCAACCCCTCCCAAAAACTGACAAGATGGAAATTCTACAGTGGTCAATAATCACAGCACATGTCAAGTAAAATGATTTAAACTATTTTGAGTTATTGAAACAAGCAGTAGCTCCCCTTTTGAAAACCAAAGTGGATGGGATGGAGGCCTTTACCTCTGGCAAGGAGGTTGTTTTTGTCAGCACTAGTTTATCTGTTTGTTTGTTTGTTTGTTTGGAACATAACTTTTAATCTTACAAACAGATTTGGATGAAATTTTCAGGATAGGTCAGAAATGGAAAGGACCAGTTGATTAGCTTATGGGAGTGATCTGGATCATTGTCTGGCTTCAAAAGGTTTTTAAAGTATTATTCACTGTTGTGAGATAGGGTCAAATTCAACATTTGTCCTTGTAACACTACAAATAATATGCAGGAAATTTAGCCAAAAACATAGGATAACAGCATAATAGATTCTATCAAACCACTTTGCTACCTTACAGCTTCTGTAAGGTAGCAAATAAAGCTATTCAATTCAATTCAATTCAATAGCGCCAATCAAAATCACTGATTATCTTTAGGCGCTTTACAATTTGAGGCTGAGACCTCATGACTATACAGACAGACAATCATTTGCATTCACAACTATGGACAATTTAGAGTAACCAATTAACTTATGCAACCTCCACACAGAAAGGTCCCACCACCTGGTGTTGGGATTGAACCCAGGACCTTCTAGCTGTGAGGCACGAGCTGCACCACCGGGCGACACAGTGGTGCAACTATAGATATGCATCTGACCCCAAATTGTAGCAGAAAGTCTGCTGATTCGGTAATGCGCCCACAGATTTGATATATCTTCAACATTACAGAGCCTGATCCAGAAGAAACCCCATTATGGAAATGTTATTTTTTGTAAAAAAAAAAAAAAAAACTATTGAACTAATAATAAAATAAGTGACTAACTGACTTGAATAGCTAATTAAAAATAATTAAAAAGTGCTGTATAAATCCTATCTATTATTCTCATTATTATTATTGTGATTAATAATAATAATAAACATTCCAAATTTCAAGTAAATTTGTCCATCCATTTTCAAGCAATTGCATTGGAAAAACACAGGCACTGGCATATTGGTGCATAATAAAAGCCCTGCTAAGCATTGTATATTTTATATACTTAAACACTACATAGCTTTTATATGGTAAGAATCAGCAGGTGTTAAATTTGTAACTTGAAAACAGCTTTGTGAAAATGATCCTGTTATAACCAAGAATCTGAGCATAATGTGACCATTTCAACAACTCTCAATCAATTCTGCTCATTGAATTCTGCTCATTGGCATGACTTTAATAAAAACCAGTCTCAAATGAAAGCCTGGTACCTCCTGCAGCTGAGGTAAATAAAGGCCCTAGTCACTGTTTGAAGGTATACAGCATTACTTTTATTTGATTTGCTTACAATAGTCTCACTAAAGGCTATGGGGAGAGCAGCACATTTTGCAAAATGGTCATCAATTCACAAAAAAAAAAAGATTTCATGACTTTGTTGGCAATTTTGTTTTCCATTTGATGCGTGTTAGATAGGAGCCAAAGCTGACACAACACCTGTGCTAATTCAAAAGGTGTTGCTTTTAAGGCATTCATGGAAAGAAATAAAAGCTGCTGATCCCAGGGAGAGACAGCAGGGTGCGACCGGTTTTGATTAGCATGCTGTATGGGGAAGATAAGATGGCATGAGGAGTGGTGGTAAGACTGAAGACTTAAAACGGTGCTCAAGACAATCATTCTCAGAATGTTTTTTCTTACCTTGGGGCAAGCAAGTACAATCATGGTATTTTCTTTTCATTTATATGTGCATGCGCATGTATACCCACCTGGCAGACAGCAAGAGTGGTCACAGAAAAGATGAGACAAAGTGAGAGGAAAAGTTGTGCTGCGCATATAAGTATTTGTGTTGATGCAGTTGTGAGTTTTTCAAATCCTGCAAGAAAAAGTCTGTTTCTTATCTGTTCTTGTGTTTCAAGGGGGATGAAAGCAATCTTCAAATGGCATCTGCAGTCGAGGAGCACTTGAACCCAATCAGCACCCGTCAGACTCAAATGGACCACAGGAGAGTTGGTGTGGTGACGGAAGCTTAATGCCAATCACACCAAACACTCACACTCACGCACATCAATCACACACTCTCCTCTGATCTCGGGTAATGAAAGTACCAAAATCGGACACAAGTTGCACCTCTAGAGGAATAAAAAGTAAACACAGTGAAAGTGAATAGCACAGATTTGATGCAGCAACAGATGATGTTGGAAACCTGTGGTTATAAGACAAATCACACTGGGGACAGCCACCACCCAGCAACAGGCCTTTCATTTGTTTTGCTGCCAAAAGTGACGCTCGTCTTCGCTTTTTTCCTGTGACTGCAAGTGGCACTCACTGTGGGACATTCTTTATGTCCTTTTTAATCTCACCTGTCTACTGCTTTTTTTCCTTTTTTTCCTACAGGCTTAAATATCAGTGCACTCCTTTTTAAGCAAAACTCCACTAATTTTAAAATTAACTTGAATTTGGGTCACCGGGGCCACACTGTGAATTGTCTTCTACAGTGCAAATTTACAGCAGACAGAAACTTTGAAAATTAGTATGATGGAAAGACGGCTGAACTAATGAGCAGTAATAAACTGGAGATTTCATTAATGTTTATCACATAGTGGCCCAACATTCTCTCAGATTAGAACAGTTTCAGTTTAGCACAAAACAACATGAATTGCTTTTACTCAGAATGTACCCCATGGGTCTGATAACAACTAAAAACAAGCCTAATCTACATCCACAACATAATATTAAGCACAAAAGCAAATAATTAAGATATAAATAATACTGTTATGGAAACTAACTGGAAACTAAATAAAATGTGTACTCATAACTGTATAGTCCCCTCATGCAAACATTATTTTTTGGACAAAAGATGTTTTATGTGACTGAAGTCTAATGTGACCGCACCTTAAGGTAGAAGTGATAAACTCAGCCAAAGAGACAACACCTCTCATTAAATATAAATACATTAGTCCATAATGATTCTGGTTACTGAATGTTTTATGAATTTCCTCCTTCTCCAGACTTGTTTTCCCCAGCGGGCATCTTCCGCATGAACTTATTATATCACTCCAGCATTACTCCACTCTTCTACCTTTGTGTTTAGGTGACCTTTGCCTTTTGCTGCTTTTCTACTAACAGCATCAGCTCAGCTCCCCTGGACCTGGCCCTTTTTTTTGCATTTTTATTATGTCAGAGCATGTACGAGGTACAGCCATGTACTATATTTAGTATCACCTTTGCCAGTAAAGTTCCACGTGAGCTAAAATGATACTAAGCATCACATAAAACCATGCTGATCCAGTCGTAGACTGTATATATAACTGGACTAAGTGATCGTCATGCATTAGTTTCTGAAGGGCCGTTTTGAGGCCAATCAGGTTGTCACTTCCTGGCTGCCATTTTGGAGCCAAAAACAGGATGAAACCATATTTGGACGAACAGCAGTGGGGCTAACTGAGTACTCATGCCAGGGGACTCATGGGAAAGCTAATATTAGCCGCTAGCTTAATGACACAGTAAAATTTTACCACACAGTGTCAAACAAAATTATTTTACAATGTTGTTAGTGTAAACACTTACCCGTAGCTACAATCAAGTGTATCACAGGTAAAACTATGTCCATATTGAATAAGTAGAAGATATGAAGGTCCAAATCAGTCCAACTTCACTAGTGAGATGAGTTGCCATAGCAACATGTCAATCAAACCCCTGCACAGCAGTGATTTGTTGGATTATTTGCAATAATATCTTCATAATGGAGCAAAGCAAAGAGTTAAAGATGGACCATCACATTACTTATGAAACGGTCCAAATAAAATGTTTGAGACCACAATGACTCATGAGAAAAATTTATTCACTTAGTATTTTCAGATGGAAGTCCAATGTATGTCTATGGGAAAAAGGCTTCTTGGAACCAGGCGAATGGTTCCCCAGAGACCGGTATTATAACTTAAAGTTACTTCCACATCAGCCTCACTGAACAGTCCAGGTCATTGCCCACCAGATTCAGTAAAATTGCAGCATCAATATGTATTTGCATCATCACGTGGCAATGTGGGTCATTTTTAATATTTGATTAAATCAATTACATATTCAAAGTGTAAACAATTACACACACACATTCATTCCTTAAATGATGAACTGTCTTTTCCATTTACTTAAGCATTTCTTGCTGTAATATGGTTTTGTACAGTAGTTGTAGTAGCACTAATAGGGCTATTGACTCTGTACCCCATCCTTCTACAGCACAAGACAACATGGGCATAAATTCCGGGGGGACGGGGGGTTCCTGGGGG